>WNWK01001185.1:0-7500 GCA_009830355.1 Cherax destructor | reverse complement strand
TGTCTTTCTCATTACTCCCATGTTCATCCATGTACTCCCATGTTTATCCATGTACTCCCATGTACATCCATGTACTTCCATGTACGTCAATGTACTCTTATGAACATCCATATATTTCCATGTACTCTCATGTACCCCCATATACATTAATGTACTTCCATGTATATTAATGTACTCCCATGTACTCCAATGTACTCTCATGTACTTTCTCTTAGAACATCGTCCCTTCCACCTTGTTTCTCCCTGACAGCCTAACTCTTGCCACCCTGTTTCTCCCTGACAGCCTCTCCCCCCTGCCACTTTGTTAAGACTGTCAGTCACAGCTGATAGCGATCAGCTTCTTGCTGTCTTACCACGAGGTGATGGAAGTGTTAGAGGAGCTGAGCCCATGCACCGACCAGACGGTCCCGAAGAAGACCTTCATGAAGGTCCGTCTCGGGGGTGCAGGGGTCCCTGAGAGGGGTCCAGGTTATGGTATACAGCCTGTGGCAGAAGTGCCAGCTGTGTTTGCACACCCTCAAAGGGAGCAGATCAGGCATGTGGTGACCCAAGGTCCCACTGTCTCAGAGGAGCACGACCTCCTCTTTGGTTCCACCGTTCATGGTAATGAAGGAGCCTCACCTTCAACCGTGAAGGAGGACAAGAAGACCTCACCCTCAACAGTGAAAGAGGACGAGGAGAGGTCACCAGTGAAGGACAACGAGACCTCACCCTCAATGGTGAAGGACGACGAGGAGAGGTCACCAGTAAAGGACAACGAGACCTCACCCTCAATGGTGCAGGAGGACGAGGAGAAGGAGACATTCTCTACCTCCAGGCTCTCAAAAGGTTTTGAGAGCCTGGTGAGGTTCTGGAATGAAAAGATAACTAACCCTTCAGCAGGAGACCATGAAGAGTGGGTGAAGGTAGAACCTGACAGCCCAGACATGAAACTAATAATGGCGTTCACCAAGGACTGTCACCTGAAAATCAAGATGCTTAACAACACATTCATCTTGATCGTTAATCAACATCCTCCAGCTGGTGTACCTGTGTACCAGCTGGAGGGAGACGTTGCAACAACCTCCAGCGTGGAGGGAGACGCTGCAACAACCTCCAGCGTGGAGGGAGACGCTGCAACAACCTCCAGCGTGGAGGGAGACGCTGCAACAACCTCCAGCGTGGAGGGAGACGCTGCAACAACCTCCAGCGTGGAGGGAGACGCTGAAACAACCACCAGCGTGGAGGGAGACGCTGCAACAACCTCCAGCGTGGAGGGAGACGTTGAAACAACCTCCAGCGTGGAGGGAGACGCTGAAACAACCTCCAGCGTGGAGGAGACGCTGCAACAACCTCCAGCGTGGAGGGAGACGTTGAAACAACCTCCAGCGTGGAGGGAGACGCTGCAATAACCTCCAGCGTGGAGGGAGACGCTGAAACAACCTCCAGCGTGGAGGGAGACGCTGCAACAACCTCCAGCGTGGAGGAGACGCTGAAACAACCTCCAGCGTGGAGGAGACGCTGCAACAACCTCCAGCGTGGAGGAGACGCTGCAACAACCTCCAGCGTGGAGGAGACGCTGCAACAACCTCCAGCGTGGAGGGAGACGCTGCAACAACCTCCAGCGTGGAGGAGACGCTGCAACAACCTCCAGCGTGGAGGAGACGTTGCAACAACCTCCAGCGTGGAGGGAGACGCTGCAACAACCTCCAGCGTGGAGGAGACGCTGCAACAACCTCCAGCGTGGAGGGAGACGCTGCAACAACCTCCAGCGTGGAGGAGACGCTGCAACAACCTCCAGCGTGGAGGGAGACGCTGCAACAACCTCCAGCGTGGAGGAGACGCTGCAACAACCTCCAGCGTGGAGGGAGACGCTGCAACAACCTCCAGCGTGGAGGGAGACGCTGCAACAACCTCCAGCGTGGAGGGAGACGTTGCAACAACCTCCAGCGTGGAGGGAGACGCTGCAACAACCTCCAGCGTGGAGGGAGACGCTGCAACAACCTCCAGCGTGGAGGGAGACGTTGCAACAACCTCCAGCGTGGAGGGAGACGCTGCAACAACCTCCAGCGTGGAGGGAGACGCTGCAACAACCTCCAGCGTGGAGGGAGACGTTGCAACAACCTCCAGCGTGGAGGGAGACCTTGAAACAACCTCCAGCGTGGAGGGAGACGCTGCAACAACCTCCAGCGTGGAGGGAGACGCTGCAACAACCTCCAGCGTGGAGGGAGACGTTGAAACAACCTCCAGCGTGGAGAAAAACCAACGGCGTGGAGGACGACGAAACCGCCATCGTGGTGGAGGAAACAACAACCTCCACCGTGGAGGGTATGACCCTAACCGAAACCTCCACCGTGGAGGGTATGACCCTAACCGAAACCTCCACCGTGGAGGGTATGACCCTAACCGAAACCTCCACCGTGGAGGGTATGACCCTAACCGAAACCTCCACCGTGAAGGATATGACCCTGACCGCAACCTCCACCGTGGAGGTGGAGTAAAGAACAACCTCCAGAATGGAGGTGGAGTAAAGAACAACCTCCAGAATGGAGGTGGAGTAAAGAACAACCTCCAGAATGGAGGTGGAGTAAAGAACAACCTCCAGAATGGAGGTGGAGTAAAGAACAACCTCCAGAATGGAGGTGGAGTAAAGAACAACCTCCAGAATGGAGGTGGAGTAAAGAACAACCTCCAGCATGGAGGTGGAGTAAAGAACAACCTCCAGAATGGAGGTGGAGTAAAGAGCAACCTCCAGAATGGAGGTGGAGTAAAGAACAACCTCCAGCATGGAGGTGGAGTAAAGAACAACCTCCAGGGTCAAGAATATGACCTCCATTTTCCACCACTCTGTCCTCATCTGAGGTGAAGCAGCACCACTACTCTGAGTGCTCACCACTACTCTGAGTGCTCACCACTACTCTGAGTGCTCACCACTACTCTGAGTGCTCACCACTACTCTGAGTGCTCACACAGGGCAACAATCACTGTAGCACGTTTCTCCTTTTTTTAATATTTGAAGTATACAATAAAATCTAAGAGATTTGATATTCTGACTTTAAAATGTTTGTACTCAACCACAAATAGGTGAGAAACGTGAGCACTCGGAGTAGTGGTGAGCACTAGGAGTAGTGGTGAGCACTCAGAGTAGTGGTGAGCACTAGGAGTAGTGGTGAGCAGGGATCGAGATATTGCTCCTGGTCCCGCCTCTTCACTGGTTGCTACTAGGTCCTCTCTATCCCTGCTCCATGAGCTTTTTTGCTGTATAACCCTTGTGGTTTAGCGCTTCTTTTGATTATAATAATAATAATTCATGAGCTTTATCATACCTCGTCTTAAAACGATGTATGGTTTATGCCTCCATTACCTCACTTTCCAGACTATTCCACTTCCTGACAACTCTATGACTGAAGAAATACTTCCTAACATCTCTTTGACTCATCTGAGTCTTCAACTTCCAATTGTGACCCCTTGTTTCTGTGTCCCATTTCTGGAACATCCTGTATTTTGTATGTCGCAATCATGTCTCCCCTAACCCTCCTGTCCTCCAGTGTCGTCAGGCCCATTTCCCTTACCCTTTCTTCGTAGGACATTCCCCTTAGCTTTGGAACTAGCCTTGTTGCAGACCTTTGCACTTTCTCTAATTTCTTGACGTGCTTACCAGGTATGGGTTCCAAACTGGTGCTGCATACTCCAGTATGGGCCTGACGTACACGGTGTACAGAGATATGAACGATTCCTTACTGAGGTATCGGAACGCTATTCTCAGGTTTGTCAGGCGCCCATATGCTGCAGCAGTTATCTGGTTGATGTGTTCTTCAGATGTGCTCGGTATTATACTCACTCCAAGATCTTTTTCCTTGAGTGAGGTTTGCAGTCTTTGGCCACCTAGACTATACTCTGTCTGTGGTCTTCTTTGCCCTTCATGACTTTGCATTTGGCGGGGTTAAATTCGAGGAGCCAGTTGCTGGACCACTCGTCCAGCCTGTCCACGTCTCTTTGTAGTTCTGCCTGCGAACACGGACACTTCTGAGTCTATCCCTTCCATCATGTCATTCACATATACCAAAAATAGAACTGGTCCTACAACTGACCCATAGGAAAATGCAGTCTACCCACTCCTCTCTCTCTCTCGTCTCTTACTTCCATTACCTTTTCATAAAACTCCAGTAGGTTTGTTACACAGGATTTGCCTTCCATGAATCCGTGCTGGTTGTCGTTTATAATCTGGTTCCATTCTAGGTGCTCCACCACTCTCCTTCTGATAATCTTCTCCATGATTTTGCATACTATACACGTCAGTGACACTGGTCTATAGTTTAGTGCCTCGTTTCTGCCTTCTTTCTTAAAAATGGGGACTACATTTGCCGTCTTCCATACCTCAGGTAGTTGCCCAGTTTCAATGGATGTGTTGAAAATTGTGGTTAGTGGCACACAGCGTCTCTGCTCCCTCTCTAAGGACCCACGAAGAGATGCTGTCCGGTCCCACAGCCTTTGAGGTATCAAGGTCACTCAGCAGCTTCTTCACCTCCTCCTCGGTTGTGTGTATTTCAGCCAACACTTGTTCGTATATTCCTTGTTGGTGTACCCCTCTGTTCTGTTTTCCTAGAGTCCTTTCTGTCACCAGTGTAAATACTTCCTTAAATCTCGTGTTGAGCTCCTCATATACTTCTTGGTCGTTTCTTGTGAGCTCCCTAACTTCTTTCCTCAGCCTGATTACCTGGTCCTTGACTGTTGTCTTCCTCCTGATGTGGCTATACAACAGCTTCGGGTCACTCTTGACTTTCGATGCTATGTTGTTTTCGTACTGTCGCTGGGCCTCCCTGTGCATACTCGTTTCTGGCTCTTCGACTAATCTCTTTATTTTCTTGGGTTCTTGGTCTTCTGTACTTTTTCCATTCTCTAGTACACTTAGTTTTTGCCTCTCTACACCTTTGGGTAAACCAAGGGCTCGTTCTGGTCTTCCCATTATTTCTGTTGCCCTTGGGAACAAACCTTTCCTCTGCCTCCTTGAATTTTGATGTTACGTAGTCCATCATTTCGTTTACTGACTTTCCTACCAATTCTCTTTCCCACTGAACCTCCTGTAGGAAGTTCCTCATACCTGTGTAGTCCCCCCTTTTATAGTTTGGCTTGGGGCAATGGATGCATTCCCTAGAATGTTTCTTAATTGCTCATTACTCTCTAATTTGTTCATGATTGTAATCATTTATGAACGTGTTTATGATTCATTACCTTTGTAACTGTCATGATTGTGACCAGCTCTAGTTCATTACCGCTGTAACTTGTTCAGCTATCAAAACTTTGGAGTCCAGTCCCTGGACCCATTATGTACCTCTGTAATCTTTTGACTACCGCCCACAGGATGGATATGGGCTGCATAATAAAGATATTAAACTAACTAACCCGTCCTACTCCTGTTACCCTCTCCACTTGTAACTCTACTATGTATTCAAAGCTCAGAACCACGTGACCACTAGCTCCAAGGGGCCTTTCATATGTGATGTCCTCAATGTCCGAGCTACTCAGGGTGAACACGAGGTCCAGTCTTGCTAGTTCATCCTCCCCGCTCTCTCTCTATGGTAGTGTCCATAACGTGTTCATGAATGAGGTTTTCCAGTACCATATCCATCATCTTGGCTCTCCATGTTTCAGGATTCCCATGTGGCTCCAGGTTTTCCCAATCAATCTCCTTGTGGTTGAAATCGCCCATAACTAGTAACTTTCTATACTCGTGTGAGCTCCTCTGGCCACCTCTGCTAGTGTATCCCCCATTGCTCTGTTGCTCTCTTCATATTCCTCTCTTGGTCTCCTGCAGTTCTGTGGCAGATTATATATCACTGCAATGACTACCTTATGTCCCCCAGACTGAATTGTACCTACTATATAGTCCCTTTCGCCAATTTCGTCCATTCCTTCTATTATCTGAAATTCCCATCGGCTTTTAATGAGCAGCGCAACTCCTCCCCCTCTGCTCCTTCTATCTTTCCTCAGAATCTCATATCCGGGTGGAAAGATTGCATCTGATATCGTCCCAGTGAGTTTCTTTCAATCCGCGTTCGTATATCAAACCTTTAACTTCTTTTCTAAACTGTGGTCTGGGGAGAATGGTGGTGATGGGGGAGTGGGAGCCCTGGCGGGGACCTATGGGGAGTTGCTGTGGGAGTGGGGTTTGTGATGAGGGGGGTGGGACAGAGGGTACAGTGTGTGGGTGTTGGTTTAGATTGTTTGGTTGCATTGGGGTTGGTGGTTGGAGTCCTTCTGTGGATGGTTCTGGAGGAGGTTGTATTTGCTCTTCCACCTGGGTCTGTGTTCTCCTGTTCGTCTTTGTCATCCGTCATGTATGTTAACTACATGACACTGGTCTGCCAGCTATGTTAAGGGAGGTGGAAGACTTCTTTCAGCCTTTTGGAAACACAACTGCCGAATAACAGGAGTGCACAAACTGCCTATGTGTGTCCACCTTATGTGTTCGCCTCATATGTTCATCTCATGTGCTTTTCAGGAGGGGCCAGATAACAAAATTAGTGCGTTTGCATCGCAGAACAACACGGATTTAGCGCTTCTTTAAAATCCAGTAATTGCAAGATTTTCCCATGATGATGCCATGTTTGATAGTGACTTTGTTGAAGCAAATAGTCGCTAAAACAGCATGTTACAATTTATTCACCTAGACTATGACACTAGACACTCACCTAGGCTATGACACTAGACACTCACCTAGGCTATGACACTAGACACACTCACCTAGGCTATGACACTAGACACACTCACCTAGGCTATGACACTAGACACTCACCTAGGCTATGACACTAGATACACTCACCTAGGCTATGACACTAGACACTCACCTAGGCTATGACACTAGACACTCACCTAGACTATGACACTAGACACTCACCTAGGCTATGACACTAGACACTCACCTAGGCTATGACACTAGACACACTCACCTAGACTATGACACTAGACACTCACCTAGGCTATGACACTAGACACTCACCTAGGCTATGACACTAGAACACTCACCTAGGCTATGACACTTGACACACTCACCTAGGTTATGACACTAGACACACTCACCTAGGTTATAACACTAGACACTCACCTAGGTTATGACACTAGACACTCACCTAGGCTATGACACTAGACACACTCACCTAGGTTATGACACTAGACACTCTCCTAGGTTATGACACTAGACACTCACCTAGGCTATGACACTAGACACTCACCTAGGCTATGACACTAGATACACTCACCTAGGTTATGACACTAGATACACTCACCTAGGATATGACACTAGACACACTCACCTAGGCTATGACACTAGACACTCACCTAGGCTATGACACTAGACACTCACCTAGGTTATGACACTAGACACTCACCTAGGCTATGACACTAGACACTCACCTAGGCTATGACACTAGACACTCACCTAGGCTATGACACTAGATACACTCACCTAGGCTATGACACTAGATACACTCACCTAGGCTATGACACTAGACACACTCACCT
>WNWK01001184.1:102500-313443 GCA_009830355.1 Cherax destructor | reverse complement strand
CAAAATGGCGTTCCTCAGGGATCGGTTTTGGGCCTTGTTTTTATAATATATATAAATGACCTTGACGGGGGGTTTCTATGATATGAGCAAATTCGCTGATGACACGAAGATAGGTAGGATAATCGATTCAGACGTAGATGTCAGTGAACTACAGGAGGATTTAGACAAACTCAATTCCTGGTCAGAAAAATGGCACATGCAGTTCAATGTAGATAAATGCAAAGTTCTAAAGCTCGGAGTGTCCATAACCCAAGCACTTATAAGTTAAATAACGTAGAACTTAGCCATACAGATTGCGAGAAGGACTTGGGGGTGATGGTAAGCAGCAACCTTAAACCAAGACAGCAATGCCTAAGCGTACGTAATAAGGCAAATAGATTACTGGGATTTATATCAAGAAGTGTTAGCAACAGAAGTCCAGAGGTTATATTACAGCTTTATACATCATTAGTAAGGCCTCACCTAGATTACGCAGCTCAGTTCTGGTCTCCATATTACAGAATGGACATAAATTCGTTAGAAAACATTCAGCGTAGAATGACTAAATTAATACATAGCATTAGAAATCTTCCTTACGAAGAAAGATTGAAGACCCTTAAATTACATTCACTTGTAAGACGTAGAATGAGGGGAGACATGATCGAGGTATACAAGTGGAAAATGGGTATTAACAAAGGGGATATAAATAAGGTCTTGAGGTATCTCTCAAGAGAGAACCCGCAATAATGGATTCAAGTTAGATAAGTTTAGATTTAGAAAGGATATAGGAAAGTATTGGTTTGGAAATAGGGTAGTTGATGAATGGAACAGTCTGCCTAGTAGGGTTATTGAAGCAAGGACCTTGGGTAGTTTTAAATTTAGGTTGGATAAATTCATGAGTGAAAGGGGTTGGATTTGAGTGGGAATTGCACATGAGTAAATAAAATTATCAAAGCTTATTTTTTGGGTAGCATTGAAAATTAGGTTGAACAAATATTCTGTTGGTGGGATGGAATGTGAAGTACCTGCCTAGAATGGGCCAACAGGCCTGCTGCAGTGTTCCTCCTTTCTTATGTAATTTTAGGGTCTTCAATCTTTCTTCGTAAGGAAGATTTCTAATGCTATGTATTAATTTAGTCATTCTACGCTGAATGTTTTCTAACGAATTTATGTCCATTCTGTAATATGGAGACCAGAACTGTATGTATAATGCCGTCCATAGGGGCGATGGCATCCTCACTGGTTATAAGTTTGAATGCTTCAGTAGTATTTCTCTCTTCTATTATTTTGCTAATTTGGGCTCTGATTTTTGAGGCATCAGATGCTCTGTTGTTAGTATTTTCCCGGTGGGTGTTTGTCGTCCTACAGGAAAGACGGATAAGGATGTCATTTCTAGGGAATGCATTTATTGCCCTAATAACAGATGTTGCCAGGGACGTGTAAGTCCTGGGAAGGACAGCCACACACGCATTACCAGGATCAACTGATAGCCAGAGCATCATTCATTTTCTTCAGAAGTTCAGCGAATTTGCAAGCAGCATGAGATGTGTATCAGCGTCCTGGTGGATGTTAATTTGACTGCACATTTTAGGTCCTCTGATATATATATATATATATATATATATATATATATATATATATATATATATATATATATATATATATATATATATATATATATATATATATATATATATATATATATATATATATATATATATATATATATATTTATTTATTTATTATTTAATATATTATTAACAAATCGGCCGTCTCCCACCAAGGCAGGGTGGCCCGAAAAATAAAAACTTTCATCATCATTCACTCCATTACTGACTTGCCAAAGGCAAGTTATAATGTTGCAGTTATAAAACTGCAACATTAACACCCCTCCTTCAGAGTGCAGACACTGTACTTCCCATCTCCAGGACTCATGTCCTGCCTGCCAGTTTCCCTGAATCCCTTCACAAATGTTACCTTACTCACACTAGAACAGCACCTCAAGTCCTAAACACCATTTGTCTCCATTCGCTCCTATCTAACATGCTCACGCATGCTTGCTGGAAGTCCAAGCCTCTCGAACACAAAGCCTCCTTTACCCCCTCCCTCCAACCTTTCCTAGGCCGACCTCTACTCCGCCTTCCCTCCACTACGGAAATAAATGGTATAAAATACCGACACAATGGAAAAATAAACACATAAGCAGTATAATGTGATCCTTTATTGACAACGTTTCGCCCACGCAGTGGCTTTATCGAAATCACAGACAGATCTACCTGGAAAATGAGCAACATGGAGATATATATAGGGTACAGTCAGGTGGAGAATGCTGGGTCAGGTGGAGAAAGCTGCATGTGAGTCTTAAAAGTAGTGTGATAGTTAAAAACATAGTGTGACTTACCCTATATATATCTCCATGTTGCTCATTTTCCAGGTAGATCTGTCTGTGACTCGATAAAGCCCACTGCGTGGGCGAAACGTTGTCAATAAAGGATCACATTATACTGCTTATGTGTTTATTTTTCCCTCCACTACAGATTTATATACTCTCAAAGTTATTCTATTTCGTTCCATCCTCTCTACATGTCCAAACCACCTCAACAACCCAGCCTCAGCCCTCTGGATAATAGTTTTGGTAATCCTGCACCTCCTCATAATTTCCAAACTACGAATTCTCTGAATTATATTCACACCACACATTGCTCTCAGACATGACATCTCTACTGCCTCTAGGCTTCTCCTTGTTTGAACATTCACCACCCATGCCTCACACCCATACAAGAGAGTTGGTATAACTATACTCTCATACATTTCCCTCTTTGCTTCCATAGATAAAGTTCTTTGTCTCCACAGACTTCTAAGTGCACCATTCACCTTTTTCCACTCATCAATTCTATAATTCACCTCATCTCTCATAGACCCATCTAAATATCTGAATACATTCACCACCTCCATAATCTCTCCCTCCAGTCTCATATCCAATCTTTCGTCACCTAATTTTTTTGTTATCCTCATCACCTTACTCTTTCCTATATTCACTTTTAATTTCCTTCTTTTACATTCCTTACCAAACTCATCAAGCAACCTCTGCAACTTCTCTTCAGAAACTCACAAAAGCACAGTGTCATCAGCAAAGAGCAACTGTGACGACTCCTGCTTTGTGCTAGATTCTTTATCTCTTAACCCCACACCTCTTGCCAACACCCGAGCATTCACTACTCTTACAACTCCATCTATAAATATGTTGAACAACCACAGTGACATCACACATCCCTGTCTAAGGCCTACTTTTACTTGGAATTAATCTCCCCCTCGCCTATATACTCTATCCTGAGCCTCACTATCCTCGTAAAGACTATTTATTGCTTTCAATAACCTACCTCCTATTCCATACATTTGCAACATCTGCCACATTGCCTCCCCTATCCACCCTATCATACACCTTTTCCAAACCCATAAATTCCACAAAAACCTCTTAACCCTTATCTAAATACTGTTCACCTATATGTTTCACTGTAAACACTTGATCAACACACCCCCTACCCTTTCTAAAGCCTCCGCTAATCCGCTAACCGCTAATAGCGGATCTAACTTTTTGTTCAGCGGATTAGCGTATCCGCTAACTTCGAAAACTGTTAGCAGACCAATTAGTTTCCGCTAAATAAATTTCTGCTAACTTTGAGTCCTCTAAAAATAATTCATACGTTGTTGGTAGTCGGAAAGCAATGTCTTTTCAACGTCGCACGTGTTTGTTCCTGTCTGTTGTGGGTGTTTCTCCAACAGTCAGTCAGGAATGTTATTGGCTGACCACGTGTAAACGAGACTTGTCAACGCAGCAGCAGCAGCATCTGAGCAGCATTGCTATAGTCTTACAGTGTCAGCGATCACTGGGGTGCGTTGTCACTTATGGTTATGAACAAGGGAGACGTTTCTGTTCCGCCTGAGGGTGTTGTTGAGGAGTCTGAAGCGGCTGTGTTTGAAGCAGAGGCCGCTCAGGCTGAGGGCCAGGACTCGCAGAACCCGTGGCCCCACCTGGATGACTATTTTGTCTTCAAGTCAAAGGATATGAAGAACGCCAATATTTTGTACTTCCTGTGTGTCATGTGCCAGCCATAAACAGCTGGTGAATTATCTTATAAGGTATTTATGAGTTATAAGCGCTTATTAAACTACTACTATAGCTTTTTTTATATTTTCTTAATTTTCGTGAGTATTGCAAGTTATGACGGTTTATAAGTACAGTAACTTTCCCAGTGTTGTTAAGTAACCACGTAATACTACCTCAGTACTCTACTTGAGTAACTTTTCTCGGTGTTTACTTTTCAAAAATTATTGATGATGTAACGAGTAACGTATCGTTATCAGATTGTAGTGAAGTAAAAGTAATTATAGACTTCAGTACTTAAGTAAAAGAAGTGAGCAATTTCAGTACTTTATAAAAAGTAGATACCAAAAAAAGTTACTTAAGTAGTTTTACTTCGTTACTTTACAACACTGGTACTTACACTCGAGTATTAAAGATGAGTATTGTTTGCAGCACTGTCCTTTCCATTAGCCTAAGGCTAAAAATGTGCCTTAAAACCTTATATCTTATTAGGAACCTCTCCAGGTCTGTTTTAAGAGTTTTAAAAAAGTAAAAGATCAAAATACTAAACCGAATCTGATTTCATGTGAAAAAGTTAGCTGTTAGCTATTATATATATATATATATATATATATATATATATATATATATATATATATATATATATATATATATATATATATATATATATATATATATATATATATATATATATATATAATATATATATATATATATATATATATATATATATATATATTATATATATATATATATATATATATATATATATATATATATATATATATATATATATATATATATATATCAATAACTACACAGCACTAGCCAGGGGTCGGACCCATGATGCTTTGGCCCGCCTCATGATGAGCTAAATCACATGACGCTCTAGTCCACTGAACCACGCAATCCTTAAGAGTAGCGCATCCTGTAGGACTGAATGTTGTACTCGCTACCCAAGGACATACGATAGTGTGGACGCCTCTAAGCTAATTTCATTCTCCTCCATGTTTGGTGTACTAGCTCAACAAGCAGTATATTATATTATTGTGATCACGAACGAGTGGTATTGATCAATAACTACACTGCACTAGCCGTATGTCCTTGGGTAGCGAGTACAACATTCAGTCCTACTGGATGCGCTACTCTTAAGGATTGTGTGGTTTAGTGGACTAAAGCTTCATGTGTTTTTCCTCATCATGAGGCGGGCCAAAGCATCATGGGTTAGACCCCTGGCTAGTACAGTGTAGTTATTGATCAATACCACCTTCTTCAGATAATTATAACCTCCGATTGCCTCCTAGCCTGGTCACAGATAGCATTACGACTCTCACGGTTATTCTTAGGATACTTAAGGTGCATCATTCTTCACTTCCCAAAACATTTTATGGTCCAGTTCGCAGGCAAACCTTGGCAGCTCACTCTACTGTCAAGTAGTGAGGACGTCATGACGTCTCCATAGTTATCACTTCAATTTTCGATCATAGAAAATGCTTTTCTGCACTTCTCTATTATATTTCGGTGAGACATTCACTTCCAAAATGCCCTGAGGTGACGTTCTTGCACTGGTAAAAGTCACTAAGCGAGAACACTCGTTAACCACCGATAATATATCTAAAACCACGAGCTCCTGACCATGTGTCTGCATGGTCAGCAGCATGTGTATTTGTGCGTGTGTGTGTGTGTGTGTGTGCACCATCACCGACATCAACAACAACGTTAACATTAGCCTTAACAACAAAAAGGACATCGTCAACATCAAGAACATCAACTGCAGCAAAATCTACAACAAAAAAGATCAAGAACATTAACAACTGCAACAAAATCAACATGAACTTCAGCAACATCAACAATAATAACATCTACAGCATCAACATCAATATCTACAGCATCAACACCACCACCTGCACATGAATGGATGTAAATGTATAACCAATTTTGAAATAAGTCATTTACTCGGCGATAGATATTTGGCTGGCAACGTACTGTAGAGTTGTAAAATGAAAAATATTTTTCAGCATTCACAGAGTCTAAAAATGAACTTTTCATTTTTCATATAATTTTTTTTTCAATTTTTATCACAGAAACCGACAGATTAACCTTAATTAAACTCACAAAAGATATGCTTCTATGACGGGACATAAACCTGACCATGACGCTTAAAAATAAAATTAGTGTTTTTAATTCCGCTTAATATTTATTACTTACAGGTTTTAACACAGTGGTAATACCTCCAGTATGGCTGAAGTTGGTTTACATGGCTTTAAAACTTCCTTTTAATTTCTCAGCGCGATAGAACTGTTTCTTAATGATCCTGATGTGCACATATGATAGTCCAATATTTTTTACGTTAACAAATTAGAGATCACAAAGACCAGTGACATGCTAAATCTGTTGAGCAAGAAACACTACGTAAGTCGCAATAAATCTGCTGAACAAGAAACACTACGTAAGTCGCAATAAATCTGCTGAGCAAGAAACACTACGTAAGTCGCAATAAATCTGCTAAGCAAGAAACACTACGTAAGTCGCAATAAATCTGCTGAGCAAGAAACACTACGTAAGTCGCAATAAATCTGCTAAGCAAGAAACACTACGTAAGTCGCAATAAATCTGTTGAGCAAGTAACACTACGTAAGTAAAAGGACACAAATGCAACTAATGTGACATTTTATTGTGGCAACGTTTCGCTCTCCAGGAGCTTTCTCAAGCCGTTACAAGCGTTACATGGACACAGTGGGCTTATATATACTCTTAAAGTGAGGTGAAATACTAGTGGTGGTCGAAGTAGTAGTGATATAAGTAGTAGTAGTAGTAGTAATAATACAATAAGGTAGAACAATCAATATGCACATGAGTAAAAGGTAATAAAACAAATACTTGGGTAGTATAACAATGGGTTAGACAAATATTTCTGCTGGAGGTTGAAATAGAGAAGGCCTGTAGGAGTATTCCACATCTACGATGTGCTTGTGATGAATTAGCAGGAGAGACTATGTGATGGTAGGGTTAACTGTTTTCAGGAGGATTCTTGCTAAGACTTCAGAGATGGTGAAGCTGCCTTTGTTTTGTTTAATTGTGTTAGAAACAGAGATAAGTGCTGATTCAAGGCATTTGCGTCTACGGAAAAATTAGTTTCTTTGATTACTAGTCGGGCGTCTTTGAATTTCATGAGATGATTGTTGGAATTTCGGTGTTGTACGCAGGCGTTGTTCAGGTTATCGTTTCTGCATGCATTAATGTGTTCATTGATGCGTGTTTCGAGGTTTCTTGCTGTTTCTCCTACATAAATTCTGTCGCAGCCTCCACAGGGTATAGTGTAGACCCCTGCGTTGACTGGTTCATGGTGCTTGGATTTAGTCCTGGTTAGATCCTTAATATATGTACTGGAAGCGATGGCGATTCTAGTGTTAGCTTTCGGATGCGGTTGAGAAGGTCGCCTGAATGTTTAAGATGAGCGGGGCTGATGGTCCCCAGAAGGCAGGAAAGATGTTTGGCAAGAACTCCGGCTAGTTTGTGTGGTGCACTGCCTATACCTGATGTGATTGGTCTGAGAGGAATATTATGCTTATGGGTCTTGGGTAAGCCATACATGTGTGCTGGTTTAGGGTTGCTGGGTATCAAGTACAGAAGTTTCTTTCATTAATTCTCCACGCATCAACACCACTCCAAACAAAGTTATAATTCTTCCCAACAGCCAGGTTGCATCCAACATTTCTAAAGTATTTGCACAAGCTAACACTAGAATCGCCATCGCTTCCAGTACTTCTATTAAGGATCTAACCAGGACTAAATCCAAGCACCATGAACCAGTCAACGCAGGGGTCTACACTATACCCTGTGGAGGCTGCGACAGAATTTATGTAGGAGAAACAGCAAGAAACCTCGAAACACGCATCAATGAACACATTAATGCATGCAGAAACGATAACCTGAACAACGCCTGCGTACAACACCGAAATTCCAACAATCATCTCATGAAATTCAAAGACGCCCGACTAGTAATCAAAGAAACTAATTTCCGTAGACGCAAATGCCTTGAATCAGCACTTATCTCTGTTTCTAACACAATTAAACAAAACAAAGGCATCTTCACCATCTCTGAAGTCTTAGCAAGAATCCTCCTGAAAACAGTTAACCCTACCATCACATAGTCTCTCCTGCTAATTCATCACAAGCACATCGTAGATGTGGAACACTCCTACAGGCCTTCTATATTTCAACCTCCAGCAGAAATATTTGTCTAACCCATTGTTATACTACCCAAGTATTTGTTTTATTACCTTTTACTCATGTGCATATTGATTGTTCTACCTTATTGTATTACTACTACTACTACTACTACTTATATCACTACTACTTCGACCACCACTAGTATTTCACCTCACTTTAAGAGTATATATAAGCCCACTGTGTCCATGTAACGCTTGTAACGGCTTGAGAAAGCTCCTGGAGAGCGAAACGTTGCCACAATAAAATGTCACATTAGTTGCATTTGTGTCCTTTTACTTAACATATTATCGGTAATTCTACCAATATTATTACAACACTACGTAAGTCGCAATAAATCTGCTGAGCAAGTAACACTACGTAAGTCGCAATAAATCTGCTGAGCAAGAAGCACTACGTAAGTCGCAATAAATCTGCTGAGCAAGAAACACTACGTAAGTCGCAATAAAGGTTAAATCTTGAACTCGATTAAAGGAACATTTCTCCGTTTATCTAACCACTTGTATTTGTATATTTGTCATTGTATTTAGTTTATTAGAACAGATGTAAATTTCACAATTTATTTCATAAAATCGATAAACTGGAGTTTATGGAGTCCAATACAACGGTGAGGAAGGCGGCCAAGGAAGCACACCAGCATTGAAAGTTTCAAGCCAATCAGAAGAGGCATTTTCCAGTTATTGCACTGATTCCGACAAATTCAAGTTTTATATACTTATTTAATATATTGCCAATTAAGTCGCACACAAATTAAGCTTAATAATTAGTATCCTGGCAGTATGATGCATCAGTCATTAATTACTGAAGCCAGTCAGAAGAGTGTGGAAAAGGGTACTTGTGTACAGTTCAGAATATTGAATCCTGATACCACAGTTTGTTGGTATCACGATGATGATGATGATGATGATGATGATGATGATGATGATGATGATGATAGTGATGATGATGATGATGATGATGGTGATAGTGATGGTGATGGTGATGGTGATGATGATGATGATGATGACGATGATGATGATGATGATGATGAAATAAACACATGTACAACATCTGGGTATTTTGTTATCAGAGAATGTGTCGTGTGTCACAGTCGCTGTTTACAATTGGTTGTCATCATCACTACTACTGTTACCATTGCTCACCATACTATCAACATTGGTAAGGAATACTGACAGGCGACTTACAACGACACGGTCTCAAAATAGAAATATGTCCCAGTGTTTGCTCAAGAATCTTATTAAACCATCACTCAAAACACGTAGTTTTACAACTTTGCATATACATACTTGCCCAATAAATGCAGCCAAGCATAAATCAGCTCCTCCCTCCACCCCTGTCACTACCCCCTTACTTCACCACTGTGTAGTCTCTGTTTTCTCTGAATCGGATTGAAAAAGCCCCTTTAAAAATTATGGTTACGATTATAATCATTTATATTCCCTTAAGAAATGTCCTAGTATTACATACCTGTCTTTCTTTCTTACTTGTCGGTGTTCATCATTATTTGTTACCTGGGAGAAAGGGATAGAGGAAATTAACAAAATCCAATAAAGCGAATATCAGCTTAGCTTTCAACTAACCCTGATTATCATTTTTATATTTTTTCATCAGAGGAAATAATCAGTATTAACGTAATTTCCCTTTCATACTTTATATCGGAATGACATTTTATTCAGAAATCGAAAACACTTCTAGCAGTAAAGTGTCTATGTCGAGGAGTTACCACATGTCTCCATCATTATTAATTAACCTCATCTTCCTGTTGATACACACAGTAGGTATTTTAATATATATATTTTTATATTTCGCTGCATTGATATTTTATCCCTGGCCTGCATACAATGAGGTAGAAGCTGCTGGCATTATGGAATACAGAGATACTTTTCTCGGATCGCGTAGCCGTTGAAATACGTCTATTTATATTCTAGTTTAGCGCTTACATTCGTCCCGTAAATCCTGATTGAATGCCGAACATATCTGGTGCGCCATCAGTCATGTCCATGAGAGTTGCTCACCCTCGAAGACATATAGCTTTCTCATAAGACGTTCACACAAACTAGGACCTTAGATTTTGTTTTGTTGAAAATTAGAACAATAATTGCTCTGTAGAGTAAACTTTGTTGTAAAGTTGAGTGTTAAACAAAATTTGCTGTTTACGGCATTTTGTTGAGATATTTCGACCACCAGAGACTTTTTCAATTCTGAAGAAGATGGATAGAAAGTGTATGTGCTGAAGAGACTGTAGAGATGCGCTGGTAATGTCACCTACAGCAGTGTATGTGCTGAAGAGACGTAGAGATGCGCTGGTAATGTCACCTACAGCAGTGTATGTGCTGAGAGACTGTAGAGATGCGCTGGTAATGTCACCTCAGCAGTGTATGTGCTGAAGAGACGTAGAGATGCGCTGGTAATGTCACCTGCAGCAGTGTATGTGCTGAAGAGACGTGTAGAGATGCGCTGGTAATGTCACCTGCAGCAGTGTATGTGCTGGAGAGACGTAGAGATGCGCTGGTAATGTCACCTACAGCAGTGTATGTGCTGGAGAGACGTAGAGATGCGCTGGTAATGTCACCTGCAGCAGTGTATGTGCTGGAGAGACGTGTAGAGATGCGCTGGTAATGTCACCTCAGCAGTGAATGTGCTGAGAGACGTAGAGATGCGCTGGTAATGTCACCTACAGCAGTGTATGTGCTGAAGAGACGTAGAGATGCGCTGGTAATGTCACCTACAGCAGTGTATGTGCTGAAGAGACGTGTAGAGATGCGCTGGTAATGTCACCTGCAGCAGTGTATGTGCTGGAGAGACGTAGAGATGCGCTGGTAATGTCACCTACAGCAGTGTATGTGCTGGAGAGACGTAGAGATGCGCTGGTAATGTCACCTACAGCAGTGTATGTGCTGGAGAGACGTGTAGAGATGCGCTGGTAATGTCACCTACAGCAGTGTATGTGCTGGAGAGACGTGTAGAGATGCGCTGGTAATGTCACCTACAGCAGTGTATGTGCTGGAGAGACGTGTAGAGATGCGCTGGTAATGTCACCTACAGCAGTGTATGTGCTGGAGAGACGTGTAGAGATGCGCTGGTAATGTCACCTACAGCAGTGTATGTGCTGGAGAGACGTGTAGAGATGCGCTGGTAATGTCACCTGCAGCAGTAAAGTTGCTCTTTAAATGGAATCTAAACGTTTAAAATTAGGTGGGTCAGAAGGACGACCTCAGCTCTTCTTAGTAAAGTTTTGTGTGAGCTTAAGTGTGTCCAGTGTCTGAAAAATTAGGTATGGACCAGATTTCTGTGTGATGGCAATCAGAACATATTCTAGTACCTGGTAGACGAGATTACACAAACCCCGTAGTGTCATATTAACATACTTAATTGCATATTCTTCCATTTGTTATACATATGCAAAGGGATTATTTGATAGAATGAAAATTGACAGGTTGCAGTTGTGTTAAAGACAATGTGGATATTTGATTCTTATCATGTCTTCAGTGAACACTGTTATGGAGTTGCAATGATCCTGCACCGAATGTAAAGAAAGGAAAGATGAATTATGAAGACTGACTTACTGTGAGGATAGTTCCACTGTGATTCTCGTGTACTGAGAGGGAAGGTGTACTATTATTCTCGTGTACTGTGAGGGACGGTGCACTGTGAGGATGAGTTCACTAAAAAGGACTCGTACACTAAGAAGACTGGTGCATCATGAGGACTGGTGTACTGCAAGGTCTTTCCTGTAGTTAGGACATCGTAACTTCTCTGAAGACTTCCTCGTGCTTCACTGACCTCAGCATCACTCAGCAATGAGGTGTTCGCTGAACTGACAAACATTACTCAACGACGCCCCCAGAGATCTCCCACAATGTTACCCAGAGACCGGGGAAACAACGTTCTTGGTGCTATTTTATTAGCCATTTCGAAGATGCCATAATTCTCATCAGTCCTCAAGTGGGATGATTAAATTCATTCATAATAACGTGATGTTTTGTTATTTGAATAATTTTATAAAATTTTGTAAATGCTTCCTTGATGGAATAAAGTGATTCAAATGCTTTTCAGAAGAATTTAAATGAATCATATTACATATTTTTTTAAAAAGGGTAAGTTAAACTGAAGCACATTTGCTAAGAATATTCCTGAATATACAATTTTTTTCTTCGTAACATTACTGTCAGGTGATATTTAGACCCATAGCTAAAGATGAATTATTTAGACCAGATACAATCACTCACCACAAACATCTTACCTGATACCCAGTGAATGCAACACAGTCAACACTACTGGTACCAACCTAGATGAATGCTAATAAAGCACATTATTTTAATCACCACTATCAGCATCTTTATACCTGAAAGAAACCAAGTCCTCCTGTTTATAGTTGGATGTTTCTTCTCTTCTTACATAGGAAGAACATAGCCCTGCAAATGTCACTCCTCCATATACCATCAGTAAGACTTGTTCCTCACGACTACAAAACTTACTAAGAGTACCTGGATGCTCGGCGTAAAAAAAAAAAACTCAGCCTCATCAGTTTCATCCAGGGTTATTTTTTTTCGGGTTATTTGTCTTCAAATTCTCGGCATCTTCGCAACCACTGGCAACAACAGTGTTCTGAGTTGGTCTACAATAAATTGCTCTTTGTGAAGCCGCATTTGGGTTTCTGGCATCTTATCACCTCTGTCATCCTTAAGAGATTACTCTCTCTCTCTCTCCAGTCTACGTATCGGTCGTACAAGTCTCACACGGACATCTCATGGAAAAAAATCTTGGCACCGGTCGGCGAGGATAGAAAGGTTGCATTGTCAGTTCAGCATACCTTAATAAATTGTCCTGTCTGTCAGCTGTTAAGCAGAAGTCACTTCCGACTTCTTCACCGCCCCAACTCACTCTACCTGACCTACTAGTTTTATTATTCAAATTAGTTTGTGAAGGACCTGCCTAGTAAAGGCCAACAGGCCTGCTGCAGTGTTCCTACTTTCTTATGTTCTTATGTTCTTAAATAACTGGAGACTATCTCTTGTGAGCAGAAAGAAACCACCATGTTTGACTTTATTTGGTAGTTCTAGGTTACATATACATAATATTCATTTATGCATACATAATCTCTGTATATCCTCAAGGCCAGTGTAAAAAAAAAACAACTTGTACTTTTAATTTCCCAAGTTTTAATAAAACTTAATTTCTTACATGAATTCTTAAACTTTAAACGTCGGTAATCTTATTTAGAAATTTTTTTTCTATATATTTCAGCCTGTGAGGGTACCAACTTTCTTTATTTTTATGGAAGAAGCTGAGAAAACTGAAATACCGATTTTTTAAGTGATAATATGTAAGTGCCTAGTCTAGTTGCTTCCATCCTTCAACGATGATAACTTGAGAATGCAAATCTTGATCGGATTCAAACTTCGATAACATCTCCCCTCATTCTACGTCTCTCCAGAGAGTGAAGATTCAAGGCTCTAAGTCTATCTTCATAAGGGAGATTCCATATGCAGTGTAGATGAATGGTTCAGAGAACCGACAAGTTATAAATTAGACACATATGCAACATTTGGGTATCTTTATTGAGGAAACGTTTCGCCACACAGTGGCTTCATCAGTCCAATACAAAGTAGAAAGGTGAAAGGAGAGTAGGAGTTTTGAGGTAATCAGTCCCTCGGCCTGGAGTCGATGTGTTCAGTCCATCAATCTTGTAGAATGTACTGCATATGTCCGTAGAGGTGGCTTATATACTGTATTCAGGTGAGGTGAAGCAGCAGGAGGCGGGGTCATAGTGGTACCATCCACTAGTCGAAGTAGGTCTTCGTCCAAAGGTTGGACAAGTGTTGAAGAATTCGTTTATATTAAGATCCCAAGAGTTGCTGTGTCAGACAGGGTGTAGATGAATGGTTCAGAGAACCGACAAGTTATAAATTAGACACATATGCAACATTTGGGTATCTTTATTGAGGATCTTAATACAAACGAATTCTTCAACACTTGTTCAACCTTTGGACGAAGACCTACTTCGACTAGTGGATGGTACCACTATGACCCCGCCTCCTGCTGCTTCACCTCACCTGACTACAGTATATAAGCCACCTCTACGGACATATGCAGTACATTCTACAAGATTGATGGACTGAACACATCGACTCCAGGCCGAGGGACTGATTACCTCAAAACTCCTACTCTCCTTACACCTTTCTACTTTGTATTGGACTGATGAAGCCACTGTGTGGCGAAACGTTTCCTCAATAAAGATACCCAAATGTTGCATATGTGTCTAATTTATTCCATATGCAGTAAATCATTTTAGTCATTCTTCTCTGTATGAGTGAGAGGGGTTGGATTTGAGTGGGACTTTCACATGAGTAAATAGAATTATCAAAGCTTATTTCTTGGGTAGCATTGAAAATTAGGTTTAGCAAATATTCTGTTAGTGGGATGGATTGTGAAGGACCTGCCTAGTATGGGCCAACTGGCCTGCTGCAGTGTTCCTCCTTTCTTATGTTCTTATGTATGTTCTCCGATGAATCTATATCCATCCTATAGTAAGGAGACCAAAACTGAACGGAATAATGCAAATGAGGTCTCAGTAGTGATGTATAAAGAGTAAAATAACTTTTGGACTTCTGTTAGCCTTATTGCGAACACTTAGGCACTGTTGTCTTGGCTTTAGATACCTGCTTACCATGACCCCCAAGTCTTTTTCACATTCTGTATGATCAAGCTCTACTTCACCTAGTTTATAACTTCGAGGGTTATTTTCATTACCAAGTACTAGTACCTTACACTTGTCAACATTGAACTTCATCTGGTCTGAAAAGTGGCAGATGAAGTTCAATGTGGACAAGTGGTCTGGCTTGTATACTGTATCACGGGCAAGATTCAAGGGATTATTTACAAGCCTGGGTGTCCTATGTTCCCAATTTATGTTTCCGTGTGATAAGTGGAGAAAACGTCTGATCGGCGTTTGATTTTCAACGCTCGAGTAACCTACTATGAAGGTTTTTATTGATAATGAATGTAGAATGTTTTGGAAAAGTTAAATTTTTAAAGGAGTTCGACCTATTTGGCAAATTCGATTCAATTAGGCATGATATATAGCGACCTAATTTCATTATTTTGCTTTGATGTTGATAAGGGGATCTTGATATAATGAACTGGACTTAACCTTCTCTTTCTTGGATCGAATCTGAATCCCTCCCATTTATCGAGCTCTATATTATCCCATTTATTAAGAGCTATATGATCCTTATTTATTAAGCACCTTCTCATAAATAAAATAAAACAATTGTTAACGGCATAAATATTAACTCCAGAATGCCTCTCCTGGTCGGCTTTAAACTTTTAATACTGATGTGTTTTGCCTTCATTTTAGGTTCTTAGTTTTAATATGCAAATTTTATTATTGAAATCGGTTTCTGTGAAGTAACTGGCGAACGCCTCTTTGGATCAGAAGTGAATCAGTGTTTGATTGGGTTTTCCTATGTTAAATCTATATAATTTTCATTTAAGATACTTAAATACTTGCATGCATTCTTAAACTTTAAATGTTTGGTAAGTCATAGTAAGAGACAAGTCTGGACATATTTTAGCTTGTGTTGCTCCAAATTTATGGAAGAAAATGTAAAGAAATTATTACTGGTATTCATGAGATAACTTGATAATGCAAATTCTAATCTGTTTCAGATTTACAGCCATGTTTGCGTTATTGTGCTCCCAAGGTCCCAATTTGCATATTTATAAATGTTATTGATTTACTTTGCATAAATGAAGAATGCCTCGTTTAATCGGTGTCAAAATATTTGTACTCCGATACATTCTGTAAGAAGGATGACACCACATAAGTTTAGAATGATTAAATGCAAATTTGAAATTGTGATGACATAGTTAAAAAAAAATTGAATAATCGATACAGAGCTATTACTGAAGAATGCCATTTCCGACATGCTTCAAATTTTATATTAATGGGCTTCACTAAAAGAAAGCTTGACTTTCAATTTGAGCTATGTAAATGTTAAATTACTTCTTCAGGTCGGCTGTATCATAGCTGGAAGTATTTTTGTATTGAATTTTGGTTTTGTACATGCCAGTTCACCAGTTTTATAGAATTTTAAAAGTGAGCATTCTTTAAAATAATACTTTTTCTTTAAGTATTTTAGAAAAAAATAAATCGACTAGAACTACAAAAAAGAGAAATACTGAAATCTTGTGTTTTTACAGCAATTTCAATTTTCATGAGTTTAATAAACCTTTATAGTTGGCGTGATTTGCATGTGTTGTGACTCAGGTGGGTTGGTGAAATTTGCCCATGGTGTGTTCCAGGTTCCTTGGGTCATGAATAATCGATCCTGAAGGGAACCCAAAAATATTTTCCCTAGGGTTTTCAGGAGGAGCCCTTGAACCCCAAAGGCTTATGGAAATTACATGCTCCCATCGTCAAACATAAAAACCAAATAAGATACAGACATGAATGATTCATCATTTTATATGTTTTACGGCATGAAAAATATGATTTTACCATATTTTTGTTAAATGTTAATGAAGGACACAAACTATTTTTTCCGTGAAAATCTCGAAAAAAATATTATATTTCCATCCTGACCACAGGCTTGCAGAAGATTATATTATGTAATACTTCAGCATAAACATTTTACAGCTTTGCATTATCCTTCAAATGAGACCAAAATGGCCATCCTAAAATAACGTACAGCAGAGAAAAAGTGAGTTATGAATGGCTCATTGTTAATCTTTAGTCCAACAGAAAAGTAATTAAGTAATCACTACATCAGAAGCAACTGATGGAGTCATAATAGTATGACACTGAAAAGTTAAGATTTCAGTAAAAACGTTTGCGAAGCGCTGCTCTGGGTAGTCCCTTTGTGTTGCATCTGCAAGATTGACTACTTAGTTTTCGACAACCACATTTTGTCAGCTCCTGGCACACCAGTGCAACTTGTGGGATGTTAATCAACTGTGGAACAAGCTACTCTTCAGTTTTTCCTCAACCATGTAGTCAGGGGGTCTGCCTCTCGAACTAGTGGATCACGGACAGATATCCAAATTCTGGCTTTAGCGAGAGCCCTTTTGACAGTGGTGCTTTAAAGTATTCTGAGTCGGTGGTATCATCTCTACATTCTGATTTGGCTGGTAGAACTGCTTCCTAAGGTGGGTCGCCGAACTAGTACCTCATCCATAGACCTGAATAATGAAATGCTCAGGGGGAATTGAAGAGCTGACTTTCTAGCTTTAGTTCATTCAAGGGATAGAAAAGCCCATAGCTTCAGAGATATCATCAAGGTACTTCAGCAAGTCTTTGAAGCAAAGACATTTTGAACGGCCTCTGAAGGCAGAAGTTGAATCACAGCCAATGACTGCAGAAAAGTAAACAAGGCACTACTTATTTTTTACATAACGTTTGAGTAACGTCTGTATCTGACAGCTGGTAACAGATGTGGTTTCCAGGAGAGGAAAATGAAAAGAAAGAATGATTCCAGCATCAAAGTCGAAGGTCATCACAAAATGTTACAGCGATTTGTCCACAGAGCATGAAAAATGTACAGCAAGAGCCGTGTGTCAGCTTCCTCTTGGTAGAATTCTCCATCTGTGTCTTGGTCTGGTCCATCAGTGCTTAACTCTTCCCATCAGTGCTGGAGATGTATAGATCTGAAGAGCACTGCGGTCTGGATGGAATCTTTTTCAAGGTTCTGTAAGAGTTTAAATTTATTATTTTTACTGTCTTTGAGAAACTCAAGGTATTTTCATCATCTAACCACCTTTTTCTTTCCCTATTCTTCTTTCTTTAAGTTCTTTTTAGCAAGAATATCTTGGTGATAGTGAATAATTCTTGAAAATGCTTTGGGTAGAGCATTTAACCTGACAAAGTTTAGGAATTGTTAAGTATTCATCAAGCAAAATTATTTTATTTCAGACAGTTTCTGGTAATCAGATTCTCTCTTCTTCTTCATTCAGAGCACCGAGTGACTGAAACATTGCAATTGCAGTACTAGCCATTATTTCCAACACATAGTTTAAGACGGATCATGATCAATGTAATCGACGGCACTCGCTGCGAAAAGCCCACGACGGAGGCCACGACGAATGATAATTTCCCCTGTAGAGAATTGACTCAGTGATGGCTGAGCAAAATTAAGCTGACAATACTGAACGGTTAAGTTGACAGACTAAGCTGTGGAAGTCCATCCACAGTCTTCTGGCTGCCGAACAGTGAGTGGAGAAGAGACCAATGGATGATTGTCCCATTCAAAAATCTAAGAGCTTCTCTTTGGAGAAGCGAGGACTTAATCGTAAATCCACACTTCTCCAAATACATTCTTATCATTCTTATATAAGTGCAGCTCTAGATACAAAGTTTCCAACAATGGATGTCACCATAAGATCTTTCATTGTTTCGTTGGTTACAAGCATTACTCACCTTCAAAGCACAGCCTCCTATTTGACTCAGCACTGTTTCCATGCAACTACTTCTGGCATCAGGCTTCATTATCCAGGTCTTTCAATGAGAAGTGGTTCTTCCAGTTGCAATGTTGGTTCTTCCAGTTGAAATGTTGGTTCTTCCAGTTGAAATGTTGGTTCTTCCAGTTGAAATGTTGCTTCTTCCAGTTGAAATGTTGGTTCTTCCAGTTGAAATGTTGCCATCAATCGTAGTCAACACTTTCAAAAGCACAATGTTGGCCGTTACCTTGAATTATATTTTATTTCACCATAACATCGTGTCGGCACCGTAATACCACAAAACAGCGTGTGTGATATTGAAGTTTGTCACAAGATAACCAATTACAACATTGAGGAGAACATGATCTTTATTCATTGCCAGAGCCTTCTGCTTCACTTCATTGGTAAAGCTGATCTTCTGGAACTTATGGAGGAGTCTATCCCAAGTGCTCTCTTTGTTGTAGAACTTCGTAACTACAGTTCCTGGCATACCGGTTAATGTTTGCGTTCTTGTGGCAGCTGTTTTGGGTTTGAAATAGAAGGCAAAGGATACTGCAACCCGTCCTTTCGAAAATTCAGTCAAAAATTCATGTGCCATCTGGATTTTTGCTTGATGAACACTTTAGAAAGACACAAATCAGATACCACTCTTTCAAAAACTCCAAAAGATCGGTATAATTGTAGGGCGGTAAAAGGTTTCAAAAACATTGGTTCTCATTATTTCTACTGAGAGCTGTTAAAGGTAATAAGTCCAGCCAGGGTGCTCAGAAATAAGCACATTATTTATTGTTACGCCTCTGTTTATGAACATAGGATGGTCGTTCGCTGTTTGAAACCTAATAAGGTGTAAACATTGGTAATTGATTCCCACAAATTGGTTTAAAATGACACGTGAGCAAACACTTGAACATATTAGGAAACGTTTCAGTCCTGGGACCTTGATCACTTTTGGATCACTCTGCACTCCGATAGAGTGCAGAGTGACCGAATTGCATCTAATAATAATAATAATTATAATAATAATAATCACTTAGTATCAATATCAACATATTCACAAGGTTTACTCCAGGTCTTATTTTGGAGAGAACCTGAGGAGTGAGAGATATTTCTGTTTCGTCAGAGAAAAGAAGTTTAGCTCCACTTCGTCAACTCGATATTCCTTCAGCAGCATCAAAATAGCCGCTTGAAGTATAGATCCGTGGCAGGAGACGTACTGGCGCTGTTAGCCACAGCGAGGCTAAAACAACTCCAATATTAATGATACAGTTTTGTGGGCGACTGCTCTGCCTCCCTCCTTCCCTAGACTGATATACTATATACAGTATATATCAATATTGTAAATGGTTGCGGTTGTCAGTTTCTGTGCAAACATACATACATGCATATGTTCATATATACATGCAGGGATTCATACATACATATGCACTTACACATATATAAGTACATAAATTCGACCATACATACAAATATATATACATATAGGCACGCAAACATACATATATATACACGCATGCATGCATACTTCAATATATATATATATATATATATATATATATATATATATATATATATATATATATATATATATAATATATATATATATATATATATATATATATATATATTCAAATTATATGCATATAAATAAAAAGAAGAATGGATAAGGATTCAATCTGTAGCCCATGAATATAGACGGTCTAACTCTTTAACCACACAACCATTAAGCTTTGAAAAGGATTATTTTAGAGAAGCACATATGCGACATGGCTGTATTACTGGGACTATCTGTGAACCTACTGTCTCATCCCACAGCCTGCACTGCTGTTCGAGTACCTACCAGTTCTTCACTGAAGGGTTAGAAGAGTTTCAGTGGGGAGAAATAAATGTATAAATTCAAGGATTATGTGGAGTAAAATAAGGGCGGGATGTGAAAAGTGGTTTATAGTAATGGTTTATGCATCTATAGAAGAGAGAAGTGTAGAGAAAAGAGAGAGAGATTTTGGGAGATGTTGATAGAGTACATGGGGAGTTTTGAACCAAGTGAGAGAGTACTTGTGGTGGGGGACCTAAATGCTCAAGTGGGTAAAACTGTTGTGGGTGGAGTAGTAGGTAAGTTTAAGGTGCCAGAGAAAAATGAAAATGGGGGATAGGTCCTTTAATTCAACTATGTATAGAAAGAGGTTTGGTAATAAGTAATACATATTTTAAGAAAAAGAGGACAAATAAGTATACAAAATATGATAAAGCACGTAATGAAAGTATTTTGTTAGATTATGTTTTGGTGGATAAAAGGATGATAGGTAGACTTCAGGATGTGCATGTTTATAGAGGCGCAATAGATATATCGGATCATTACTTAGTTGTAGCTACAGTTAGAATAAGAGGTAGATGGAAAACGGCAACAGCAAGTAAGAGAGAGGTGAAAGTTTATAAACTAAAGGAGGAGGAAGTTAGGGTGAGATATAAGCAACTATTGGGAGAAAGGTGGGGTAATGAGAGAATAGGTATTACGGGATCAAAGAGGGGTTGGAAAGTTTTAAAAAGAAAGAATTAGAATGCAGAGCATAAATTTGTGGTTATAGGATGGTGGGTGCAAGAGGAAAGAGGAGTGATTGGTGGAATGACGAGGTAAAGGGTGTGATAAAAGAGATAAAGGTCGTGTATGAGAGATTTTTACAGAGCAGAAGTGATATAAGAAGGGAGGGTGGAGTATATGGAAAATAAAAGAGAGGTGAAGAGAGTGGTGAGGGAGTGCGAAAGGAGAGCAAATGATATAGTAGGTGAGGCACTGTCAACATATTTTGCTGAGAATAAGACAAAAAATTGGAGATGAATAGGTAAAGAAAGCCTAGGAAATGAATGAATCTGACAGTTTAAAAAACGAATAGGGAAGTTAGTAGATGAAGAGTTGGAGGTATTGCGTAGATGGCGGGAATATTTTGAGGATCTCTTAAATGTTGATGAAGAGAGGGAGGCAGTAATTTCATGTACTGGCCAGGGAGGTATAACATCTTTTAGGAGAGAAGAAGAGCCGAATGTGAGTGTAGGGAAGGTGAGGCATTAGATAGAATGAAAGAGGGTAAGGCAGCTTGGAATTGACGGGGTCATGAATGAAATGTTAAAAGTAGGGAAAGGGGGATATAATTTTGGAGTGGTTGGTACTTTAGTTCAGTAAATGTATGAAAGAGGGGAAGGTACCTAGGGATTGGCAGAGAACATGTATAATTCCTTTATATAAGGGAAAGGGGACAAATGAGACTGTAAAAATTGTAGGGGAATAAGTTTACTGAGTATAACAGGTAAAGAGTGTGGTAGGGTTATTATTGAAGGAATTAGAGGTAAGACAGAGTACGATTGCAGATTAACAAAGAGGCTTTATAATAAGTAGGGGATGTGTAGATCAAGTAATTACATTGAAGCATATAAGTGAACAATATTTAGAAAATGGTAGGTATGTTTAATTACATTTGTGGATTTCGGAAAGGCATATGATAGGGTGAATTGGTGAGTAATGTGGCAGATGTTGCAAGTGTATTGAATACGTAGGAAGTTAATAAATGCTGTAAAGAGTTTTTATGAGGACAGTGAGGCTCAGGTTAGGGTGTGTAGGAGAGAGGGAGATTACTTCCCGGTAAAAGTAGGTCTTAGACAGGGATGTGTAACGTCACCATGGATGTTTAACATATTTACAGATGAAGTTGTAAAATAAGTAAATGCTAGGGTGTTGGGGAGAGGGGTGGGATTAAATTATGGGGAATCAAATACAAAATGGGAGCTGACACAGTTATTTCTCCTGATGATACTGTGCTTTTCGGAGATTCTAAAGAGAAGTTGTAAAAGTTAGTGGACGGGTTTGGGAGAGTGTGTAAAGACAGAAAGTTAAAAGTGAACATAGATAAGAGTAAGGTGATGAGGGCATCAAACAATTTAGGTACAGAAAAATTGGATATCACATTGGAGGGAGGGAGTATGGAAGAAGTGAGATATTTGGGAATAGAAGTGAGATATTTGGGAATAGATATGTCAGCAGATGGGTTAATGAAGGACGAGGTTACCCATAGAAATGATGAGGGAAAAAAGTGAGTGGTGCGTTGAAGTATCTGTGGAGACCAAAAACGCTATCCATGGAGGCAAAGCAGGGAATGTACGAAAGTATAGTGGTACCAACAAGAGTGTTGTTATTGATCAATACCATTCGTTCGTGGGTACAATAATATAAAATATTGCTCGTTTTGCTTCTACATCAAACCGAGAGTAGAATGAAATTAGCTCAGAGGCATCGACACCTCCGTATGTTCTCGGATGACGGGTACAACATCTAGCTTGGCTGGATGCGTCATTCTTGAGAAATGTGTTGTCCCGTGGACTAGAGCGTCATCTGTCTTTCGCTCACCATGAGGAAGGCCAAATCAGCATGGGTTCGACTCCTTGGCTAGTCGCAGTGTTGTTATTGATCAATACCACTCGTTCGTGGGTACAATATATTTACATATATTTTATTATTATATATATATATATATATATATATATATATATATATATATAAAAAAAAAAAAATAGTATATATATATATATATATATATATATATATATATATATATATATATATATATATATATATATAACTTTATCCCGCCTCCCTGCAACCACAAATAGGCGAGTATAAATAGGTGAGTACACACTCACACACACACACACACACTCAAGAAGAAAGGGGTGGGTAGATTGCGTTTCCTTGGACTGCAAGAAGGCTTTCGACACGGTTTCACTCAAGAGATTAGTGCAAAAGCAAGAAGATCAGGCATGCATAATAGGAAAGGCCCTGCAATCCATCGGAGAATACCTGACAGGGAGGCAACACCGAATTATGGTACGTGACATGGTGTCAGTTTTGGCTCCATTGATGAGCGTGGTTCCATTGGGGACAGTCCTAGGACCGGTGCTGTTTCTGGTACATGTGAATGACATGACGGAAGGAATAGACTCAGAAGTGTCCCTCTTTTCAGATGATATGAAGTTAATGAGGAGAATTAAATCGGATGAGGATCAAACAGGACTACAAAGGGACCTGGACAGGCTACAAGCCTAGTCCAGCAAATAGCTCCTGGAATTTAACCCCACTAAATGCAAAGTCATGATGATCGGGGAAGGCAAAGAATACCACAGACGTAATACAGTCTAACGGGCCATAGACTACAAACCTCACTCAAGGAAAAGGATCGTAGGGTGAGTATAATACCGAGCACATCTCCTGAGGCGCACTTCAACCAGATAACTGCTGCAGCATACGAACGCCTGCAAACCTAAGAATAGCGTTCTGATACCTCAGTAAGGAATCGTTCAGGACTCTGTACACCGTGTACGTCAGGCCCATATTGGAGAATACATCACCAGTTTGGAACCCACACCTAGTCAAGCACAACAAGAAATTTGAGAAAGTTCAAAGGTTTGCATCAAGGCTAGTCCCAGAGCTAAGGGAATCTCTTACGAAGGAAGGTTAAGGGAAATCGACCTGACGACACTGGAGATCAGGAGGGATGAAGGGTGGGGGGGAGACATGATAACGATTTTTAAAATACTGCTAGGAATTGACAAGGTAGAAAAAGACAGGGTGTTCCAGAGATGGGACAGAGCAACAAGGGGTCACAATTAGAAGTTTAAGACTCAGATGAGTGAGAGAGATGTTAGGAAGCATTTCTTCAGCCATAGAGTTGTCAGGTCAGGAAGTGGAATAGTCTGGAAAGTGACGTAGTAGAAGCAGGATCCATACATAATTTTAAGATGAGGTATGATAAAGCTCATGGAGCAGGGAGAGAGAGGACCTAATATAGCGACGCGTGAAGAGGCGGGGTCAGGAGCTATAAATCGAACCCTGCAACCACAATTAGGTGAGTACACACACACATATATGTACACACACACACAAACACACACACACACATACACACTCACATACACACAAACACACACACACACATATACATACTCACATATACACACACACACACACACACACGCTCACACTCATTTAGACTGCAAGAAGGCCTTCGAAACAGTTCCTCACAAAATATTAGTGCAGAAGCTAGAGGATTAGGCACGTATAACACGAAGGGCACAGCAATGGATCAGAGAATACCTGACAGGGAGACAACAACGAGTCATGGTACGTGATGAGGTATCATAGTGAGCGCCAGTAACGAGCGGGGTCCCACAAGGGTCAGTCCTAAGATCAGTGCTATTTTTGGTATATGTGAATGACATGATGGAAGGGATAGACTCAGAAGTGTCCCTGTTCGCAGATGATGTGAAATTAATGAGGATAATTAAATCAGATGAGGATGAGGCAGGACTACAAAGAGACCTGGACAGGCTGGACACCAGGTCCAGCAACTGGCTTCTCGAGTATAACCCCGCTAAATGCAAAGTCATGAAGATCGGGGAAGGGCAAAGAAGACCGCAGACAGAGTATAGGCTAGGTGGCCAAAGACTGCAAACCTCACTCAAGGAGAAATATCTTGGGGTGCGTATAACACCGAGCACGTCTCCGGAAGCACACATCAACCAGATAACTTTTGCAGCATATGGGCGCCTGGCAAACCTGAGAATAGCGTTCCGATACCTTAGTAAGGAATCGTTCAAGACACTGTACACTGTTTACGTCAGGCCCATATTGGAGTATGCAGCACCAGTTTGGAACCCCTACCTGGTCAAGCACGTCAAGAAATTAGAGAAAGTGCAAAGGTTTGAAACAAGGTTAGTTCCGGAGCTAAGGGGAATGTCCTATGAAGAAAGGTTAAGGGAAATCAGCCTGAAGACACTGGAGTACAGTAAGGTTAGGGGAGACATGATAACGACATACAAAATACTGCTTGGAATAGATAAGGTGGATAGAGACAGGATGTTCCAGAGAGGTGACACAGAAACAAGGGGTCACAATTGGAAGTTGAAGACTCAGACTAGTCAAAGGGATGTTAGGAAGTATTTCTTCAGTCATAGAGTTGTCAGGAAGTGAAATAGTCTAGCAAGTGATGTAGTGGAGGCAGGAACCATACATAGCTTTAAGACGAGGTATGATAAAGCTCGTGGAGCAGGAAGAGAGAACCTAGTAACGGTCAGTGAAGAGGTGGGGCCATTAGCTAAGTCTCGACCCCTGCAGCACCAATTAGGTGAGTACAATTAGGTGAGTACACACACACACACACACACACACACACACACACACACACACACACACACACACACAGCACACACACACACACACACACGCACACACACACACAAGCACGTCTCCGGAGGCACACATCAACCAGATAACTGCGGCAGCATATGGGCGACTGGCAAACCTAAGATTAGCGTTCCGTTACCTTAACAAGGAATCGTTCAAGACACTGTACACCGTGTACGTCAGGCCCATACTAGAATATGCAGCACCAGTCTGTAACCCACACCTGGTCAAGCACGTAAAGAAACTAGAGAAAGTGCAAAGGTTTGCGACAAGGTTAGTTCCACAACTCAGGGGTCTGTCCTATGAAGAAAGGTTGAGGGAAATAAGACTAACAACACTGGAGGAAAGAAGGGTCAGAGGAGACATGATAACGACATACAAAATACTGCGGGGAATCGACAAGGTAGACAGTGACAGGATGTTCCAGAGAGGGAACACAGAAACAAGGGGACACAACTGGAAGCTGAAGACTCAGATGAGTCAAAGGGATGTTAGGAAGCACTTCTTCAGCCATAGAGTAGTCAGGAAGTGGAATAGTCTAGCGAACGATATAGTGGAGGCGGGAAACATACATAGTTTTAATACAAGGTATGATAAAGCTCATGGAGCAGGGAGAGCAGAGACCCAGTAGCGGACAGCGAAGAGGCGGGGCCAGGAGCTGAGTCTCGACCCCTGCAACCACAATTAGGTGAGTACAATTAGGTGAGTACACACACATACACACACCACAGACACATAAGCACACCACACACAAAGAGACACAAATACACCCCCTTCCCCACCACACACACACGTCACACAAACACATTTCTTAACACAGAGGTCACCTCCCGCCGAGGTAGAGTGACCCGAAAAAAAAGAAAATACTTTCACCGTCATTACTTCCATCACTTTCGTGCTCACTGGCTTCACAAGGTCAGATGACCTTCCAAACCTCAACATCCTCACCTCGCGTTGAAAGTCCAGACGATGCACTTCTCTCCTCCAGATATTAAGTCCAGATAACCGTTTTCCCCTGAGTCCTTTCATAAATAGTACCTTGCTCTCATATTATATATGTGGGTGTTAACATTGTTGTACGTGTTAGCATTGTTGTAGGTGTTATCATTACTGTAGGTATTAGCGTTGTTGTAGATGTTAACATTGTTGTAAGTGTTAACTTTGTTGTAGGAGTTAATACTGCTGTAGGTGTTACCATTGACGTAGGTGTTAACCTTCTAGTACTGAATTGGGCGCCATTTGCCCTCAAAACAATCTGAATTCTTGGTTGCATTGATTCAACAAGATGCTGGAAACATTCCTTAGAAATTCTGGTCCATGTTGACATAATAACATTAATCAGTTGCTTTAGATTTGTCGGCTGCACATTCGTGCTGCCGACAAATCTACGGCTGCACCGCATTCCAAAAGTTTACACCAAATTCCGACCTTACGATCTACATGTCACAGCAGAAATCGTGATTCGTCAGACCAAGCGACTTTTAACCATCTTCAACTTTCCAGTTTTGGAGAGTGTATTCCCACTTTTGCCTCAGTTTCCTGTTCTTAGCTGACAGGAGTGGATCTCAAAATTCTCTTCTGCATCTGAGGTTCATCCACTGCAAGGCTCGACGTGTTGTGCGTTCAGAGTTGCTGCTCCGTTCACCACTGTTGTAATGCATAGTTATCTGAGTTACTGTTGCTTTCCTGTTAGCTTGAACCAGTTTTACCAACTTCCTCTCACCTCTATCATTAACAAGGTTTTTTTTCGCCCTTGGAACTGCCATTCACTGGATGTTTTGCGTTTTTCACACCATTCTCTGTAAACTATAGAAACTGTTGGGCGTGAAAATACCAGGATATCAGCAGTTTGAGATGCTCAAACCAGTTAATTTGGCACCATCGAACATTCTCTTGTCTGGTTTGAACAACATGTGAACCTCTTGACCATGTATGTATGCTTTTAGAAACTGAGGTGCTGCCGAGAGGCTGATTGGATATTTACGTTAACGAGCAGGTGTACAGGCGCACCTTATGCATAGTGCGCTGGACTTGAACCTGAGCACTATGCATCAAGGCACTCAGTAATTATTCCACACTGCCTGACCCCAGATAAGCATAGGCACCTTGAGGAAGCTAGGTGTTGCTTCCCATACCCCGGGGCACCAGGACTGTCTTAAGTTATTTCATCTCATCGTGCCACCTCCACTGACTTCGCAAGAAACTTTTAGAATGCTTAACAATTTTCAAACGAGGATTAATTATTTATTTATTTAGGGATAGCAGAAGTGTAGAGCAAGTATTTACGATGACGTATATTAATTAACAGTACGAGTATTTAGATGAAGATAAGAAATTTTCTGTTGCATTTATTGTTTAGAAACAGCATATTACAGGGTGATTAGAAGGGCAATGTGTCAAATGTTGCAGATGTATGGAATAAGTGGTAGGTTACTAACAGCAATAAAGATTTTTTTTTCCAGTTGTGAGAGGGGAATTATTTTCTAGTAAAAGTTGTTCTAAAGTAGGGATGTGTGATGTCACCAAAGTTGTTTACCTTATTTATCGTTAAAGTTGTAAGAGAAGTAAATGCTAGAGTGCTGAGGAGAGGTGTGGTTAAAATATTACTAACTAGATCCAAATTGGGAGTTCTCACAGTTGCTGTTTTCTGATGACCTGGTACTTTTGGGAAATTATGAAGAAAAGTTGCAAAGGTTTGTTGAGAAATTTGAGAGGGTATGTAAAAGTAGGAAATTAAAAGTGAACAAAGAAAATATCAAATTGATGAGAGTAACGAAGAACCTAGGCAATTGAAGATTTGGCATAAGGTTGGAGGGAGATAGTATGGATAACGTGAAAGTGTCCAGATATTTGGGAGTGGACCTGTTTTTGGATGGGTCTGTGAAAGACGAGGTATATCATAGAACAGAACAGAGGAAAAAGGTGGGTGGTGCATTGAATCATCTGTGGAGACAAAATAAAATATTATCCATGGAGGATAAGAGAGGGAGGCTAGTACAGTGGTACTAAAACTGCTATGTGATTGTGAAGCGTAGGTTTTCAACGTTGCAAAGAGGAGCTTGGTGTGAATATTATGCAGCGAAGCTTGCTTTAGAAGTGCTTGTTAGGTTACCAAAAATGTAATTTAGAGGAATCATAATTGTGTTATTTAGATGGTTTAGACACTTAGAGAGGATGGGGGAAAATAATTGGATGACTTGGAAGGGGTACAAATCAGGAGTGGAGTGAAGGAGGGGTTGGGATCTTCCCAGGACTGGTTGGTGGGATTCCGTAAAGGAAGCTTTCAGTGCTAAAGGCTTGGACATCCGACAGGCTTGTGAGAATGTATAAAATAGGGGTAAGCGGAGGCATGATGGAGAATGAACAATTTAACATTTATGAAATAATTTCCCAGGGAAAAACCGGTTAGCCGGACTTTTCCTGGAGGTAAGTACAGTGTCTGCACTTTGAAGGAGTGGTGAGGGTGTTACAGTTCTGAGCACCACCTCAACTGTGATGAAGGCGGACGTCTGGCAAGACAGTGAATAAATGAGTGATGACGAATGAGTGATTATGAATGAGTGATGATGAATGAGTGATGATGAATTAGTGATGATGAATGAGTAATGATGAATGAGTGATGATGAATGAGTGAGATGAATGAATGATGATGAATGAGAGAGATGAAATAGTGATGATGAATGAGTGATGATGAATGAGTGATGATGAAAGAGTGATGATGAATGAGTGATGATGAATGAGTGATGATGAATGAGTGATGATGATTGAGTGATGATAATTGAGTGATGATGAATGAGTGAAATGAAAGAGTGATGATGAATGATGAATTCGTTTCGTATTTTGTTTGTCATCCTCACTCAATGTTCAAAAAAATATTTTTTGTTTATCTATTTATTTATATTTTTTATATATTATACGAATAATACACACATGGATGTATGACTGTATCACCAACTCGTCGACACTGTGTACTATTGATATAATATACTGCAATGTATATTATATCAATGTATATATAAATAAAAAATGATATCACTTTTTATTTGTTTATTCATTTACTTTCAGATACATCAAAAATATACAATACCAACAAGTTCATAAGTAAGCCCCTATGTGCAACACCTGGTTGTCTTTATGTGTCCAGGTATTGTACATGTGTCTCAATCATTCCAATAATCTTCACATGTGTTATTCGTAGCTAGCGCCACTCCATAAGCTAGCACTCCTGGAATAGCTCCTAGCGCCACTCCATAAGCTAGCACTCCTGGAATAGCTCCTAGCGCCACTCCATAAGCTAGCACTCCTGGAATAGCTCCTAGCGCCACTCCATAAGCTAGCACTCCTGGAATAGCTCCTAGCGCCACTCCATAAGCTAGCACTCCTGGAATAGCTCCTAGCGCCACTCCATAAGCTAGCACTCCTGTAATAGCTCCTAGCGCCACTCCATAAGCTAGCACTCCTGTAATAGCTCCAGGTATTTTTTAAAAGTTCCTTCAACAAGTAAAATATCATTTTAAAAACAAGTAAAATCAAAATTATTTCCATCTTATAATTGCATTCCTGTGCTAAATTAGCTCATACAAATATTACTCACATCTCACCAGAGTAATGGTTAGCGAAATATTCTTCTGTGTGCAGAGAAGCACCTAACTTAACGAGCCATCCCGCATGAAGGATCCTTTTCTCTTCTCATTTTCCTAAGTAACCAATGCTCATCAGATTATCTCATGATTGGTGCAGAGACGTAGCAGAAGCTCAATTGTTTGACCTCCCATCAGTAGGAAGATGCTGGGTCTCACAGCAAGGATAATCATTAGCTCAATTGTTTGACCTCCCATCAGTAGGAAGATGCTGGGTCTCACAGCAAGGATAATCTTACCACAGTCTATTCAGTGTTTTAAAATGCTGATTTTACGGTTCATCTCACTCTTACAGTAAGAGGTGCCAGGCGGGCATTCCTAAGAGCCAGGTTACTGTTGTGTTAACAATGCCTCCCTCCCTCCCTGGCCACCATCTCACTGGTCAGCAGTAACCATGGTGTAAATTATAAATCTTCATTTAGTATTTTTTGGTAGATATTATTATTTATTATTATTATTATTATTATTATTATTATTATTATTATTATTATTATTATTATTATTATTATTATTATTATTATTATTATTATTATTATAATTATTATTATTATTATTATTATTATTATTATTATTATTATTATTATTATTATTATATTATTATTATTATTATTATTATTATTATTATTATTATTATTATTATTATTATTATTATTATTATTATTATTATTATTATTATTATTATTATTATTATTATTATTATATTATTATTATTATTATTATTATTATTATTATTATTATTATTATTATTATTATTATTATTATTATTATTATTAGTTATTATTATTATTATTATTATTATTATTATTATTATTATTATTATTATTAGTTATTAATATTCTTATTATCATTTATTCTTATTATTCTTATTCTTATTATTAACACACCGGCCGTCTCCCACAGGCAGGATTCTTCTTCACTTCCCCATGGAACTATTATTATTATTATTATTATTATTATTATTAATATTATTATTATTATTAATATTATTATTATTATTATTATTATTATTATTATTATTATTATTATTATTATTATTATTATTATTATTATTATTATTATTATTATTAATATTATTATTATTATTATTATTATACCGTGCTATCGTGTAAATTAAAGATAATACGAATTTTAGTAATTACATTAATATTTTCGATGCTGTCATTATTTACCATTAACATAGTTGGCAATATGTCGTTGTTGTTGTTGACGTCATCAATATATCGGTTCCTGCCGGTTGAGGCTTCAACACGGTTTCTGGCATAACACGTTAATAAGATGGGAGTTCCATTAGTATAAAAGTATTGGTTTCCATGATATTTCAGCAAAATCAACCTCCTTCCTCCCGCTCCCTCGTGACAATCAGTCTTCTCGACGGTGATGTGTTGGCTTGAACAAGCACCGAGTTTGTTGTTCATTTGCTCTGCCCTGGCCTGTCACTGCGGCAAATTAGTATAGGTCTTTAGTTTATGTATACGCATATGTTCAAGATATTCTTTTGTTACGGGTGCGCCGATACCAAAAAAATTTCCGATACCAATACTCAATTTTCGGCTGATACTGATGTTTTTCCTATCTATCTATCTATCTATCTATTTATCTATTTATCTATCTATCTATCTATCTATATATATATATATATATATATATATATATATATATATATATATATATATATATATATATATATATATATATATATATATATATAAAGTTTTTCTTCTTCTCGTTTTTAGTAGATTTGTACAGGAGAAGGGGTTACTAGCCCATTGCTCCCGGCATCTTAGTCGCCTCATACGACACGCATGGCTTACGGAGGAAAGATTCTTTTCCACTTCCCCATGGACAATAGAGAAAATAAAAAGAACAAGAGCTATTAAGAAAAAGAAGAAAAACCTAGATGTGTGTATGTATATATATGCATGTGTATGCCAGTGTAGTGTGACCTAAAGTGTAAGTAGAAGTAGCTAGATATACCTGTTATCCAGCGTGTTTATGAGACAGAAAAAAGACACCAGCAATCCTACCATCATGTAAAACAGTTTCAGGTTTCTGTTTCACAGTCACCTGGCAGGACGATAGTACCTCCCTGGGTGGTTGCTGTCTACCAAGTTCTGGAGATGGGAAGTACAGTGCCGGCACTCTGAAGGAGGGGTGTTAATGTTGCAGTTTTATAACTGTAGTGTAAAGCACCCTTCTGGCAAGACAGTGATGGAGTGAATGATGATGAAAGTTTTTCTTTTTCGGGCCACCCTGCCTTGGTGGGAATCGGCCGATGTGTTAATAAAAAATATATATATATATATATATATATATATATATATATATATATATATATATATATATATATATATATATATATATATATATATATACATATATTTTTAAATTATCATGACTATGTTTAGTACATAAAGGAATGTTTAATGCACAATGGGTATTAAATAAAATAAATATTGGCATATGATAACTTCAGAATAAGCATACCTTTCACTCATGAATTTATCCAACCTAAATTTGAAACTACCCAAGGTCCTAGCTTCAATGACCCTACTAGGCAGACTGTTCCACTCATCAACTACCCTATTTCCAAACCAATATTTTCCTATATCCTTTCTAAATCTAAACTTATCCAATTTGAGTCCATTATTGCGGGTTCTCTCTTGGAGAGATATCCTCAAGACCTTATTTATATCCCCCTTATTAATACCCATTTTCCACTTATATACCTCGAAGGTGAGGGAAAAGGTAGGACCTCTGAAAATTGGGAATGGACAGCTGACGGATAACGAACTGGAAATGTGTTCTCTATTTAATGACTATTTTTTGTCAGTCTTTACACAAGAAGACGTAAATGAGATTCCAGAAATTAACAATTATTCAGTTCCTGAAGAATTCAAATTAACTAATATTACTGTCACGAGGGACATGGTTATCAAACAGATAGATAAACTGAAGCAAAATAAGTCCCCGGGACCCGACGAGTTGTTTTCCAGGGTACTTAAAGAATGCAAAATGGAACTTAGTCAGCCATTAACGAATGTGTTTAATACGTCCATCCTAACTGGTGTTGTGCCAGAGATGTGGAAGATAGCTAATGTAGTTCCTATATTCAAATCAGGGGATAAGTCCATTCCATCAAATTACCGTCCAATAAGCCTCACGTCTATAGTAGGCAAATTATTAGAATCAATTATAGCTGATATTATCAGAAGTCACCTTGAAGAACATAATTTGATTAATGAATCTCAGCATGGGTTTACGAGAGGTCGTTCCTGCCTGACAAATTTACTGACGTTTTTCAATAAAACATTTGAGGCAGTAGACAGTGATAAAGAATATGATATAGTTTACTTGGATTTCAGTAAGGCCTTCGATAGAGTACCTCACAAGAGATTCTTAAGAAAGGTGGCAGCTCATGGTATAGGAGGTAAAGTTCTAGCATGGATAGAGGCATGGCTTACCAATAGAAAGCAGAGAGTTTCCATTAATGGGGTCAAATCTGAATGGGGATTTGTCACCAGTGGCGTTCCACAAGGATCAGTTTTGGGCCCATTGTTGTTCATAATTTATATTAATGACCTTGATGAAGGAATTGCAAGTGACATGAGTAAATTTGCTGATGATACAAAAATAGGCCGTATAATTCATTCTGAGGAGGATAACAGTGAACTCCAGGAGGATTTGATAAATTAATGTCTTGGTCTGAAAAGTGGCAGATGAAGTTCAATGTGACAAGTGTAAGGTGCTTGTCGTTGGTAATGAAAATATCCTCGAATTTATAAACTAGGTGAAGTTGAGCTTGATCATACAGAATGTGAAAAAGACTTGGGAGTCATGGTAAGCAGAAATCTAAAGCCAAGACAACAGTGCCTAAGTGTGGCAATAAGGCTAACAGATTACTAGGATTTATTTCAAGAAGTATAAGCAACAGAAGTCCAAAAGTTATTTTACAGCTCTATACATCACTAGTGAGACCTCATTTGGATTATGCAGCTCAGTTTTGCTCTATTTTTTTTATGATATGTGCTCTATTTTTTTATGATATGTGCTCTATTTTTTTATGATATGTGCTCTATTTTTAATAATTATTTTCTCTCGGTTTTCACACAGGAAGACATTAATAATATCCCAGTAATTAATTTTTACAGAGGCCCAGAAGAAGATAAATTATGTAATATCACAGTCACTAGCGAAATGATTATGAAACAGCTGGACCGACTGAAACAAAATAAATCGCCGGGTCCTGATGAGCTTTTTGCAAGGGTTCTTAAGGAATGCAAAATGGAACTCTGTGAACCAATATCTAACATTTTTAATTTATCTCTTCAAACAGGTGTAGTGTCTGATATGTGGAAGATGGCTAATGTAATTCCTATTTTTAAAGCAGGGGACAAGTCACTACCGTCAAACTACCGCCCAATAAGCCTGACCTCAATTGTAGGCAAATTACTAGAGTCAATTATAGCTGATATTATTAGAAGCCATCTAGATAACCATAATTTGATTAATGATACCCAGCATGGATTCACGAGGGGCCGTTCCTGCCTATCTAATTTATTAACCTTCTTCAGTAAAGCTTTTGAGGCTGTTGATCACGATAAAGAATTCGATATTGTTTATTTAGACTTTAGTAAGGCTTTGATAGAGTACCGCACCAGAGACTGTTAAAGAAAGTGGCAGCTCATGGCATTGGGGGAAAAGTGCTGTCATGGATCGAGTCATGGCTCACCAATAGGAAGCAGAGAGTGTGCATAAATGGGGTTAAATCGAGTGGGGACTTGTAACAAGTGGTGTTCCACAGGGATCAGTCTTAGGCCCATTGTTATTTATAATATATATCAATGACCTTGATGAGGAATTACTAGTGATATGAGCAAATTCGCCGACGACACGAAGATAGGTAGGATAATTGATTCAAACATAGATGTCGTAGAATTTCAGGAAGATTTAGACAAACTTAATTCGTGGTCAGAAAAGTGGCAGATGCAGTTCAATGTAGATAAATGCAAGGTTCTGAAGCTCGGGAGTGTCCATAACCCAAGCACTTATAAGTTAAATAACGTAGAACTTAGCCATACAGATTGCGAGAAGGACTTGGGGGTGATGGTAAGCAGCAACCTTAAACCAAGACAGCAATGCCTAAGCGTACGTAATAAGGCAAATAGATTACTGGGATTTATATCAAGAAGTGTTAGCAACAGAAGTCCAGAGGTTATATTACAGCTTTATACATCATTAGTAAGGCCTCACCTAGATTACGCAGCTCAGTTCTGGTCTCCATATTACAGAATGGACATAAATTCGTTAGAAAACATTCAGCGTAGAATGACTAAATTAATACATAGCATTAGAAATCTTCCTTACGAAGAAAGATTGAAGACCCTAAAATTACATTCACTTGTAAGACGTAGAATGAGGGAGACATGATCGAGGTATACAAGTGGAAAATGGGTATTAACAAAGGGGATATAAATAAGGTCTTGAGGATATCTCTCCAAGAGAGAACCCGCAATAATGGATTCAAGTTAGATAAGTTTAGATTTAGAAAGGATATAGGAAAGTATTGGTTTGGAAATAGGGTAGTTGATGAGTGGAACAGTCTGCCTAGTAGGGTTATTGAAGCTAGGACCTTGGGTAGTTTCAAATTTAGGTTGGATAAATTCATGAGTGAGAGGGGTTGGATTTGAGTGGGACTCGCGCATGAGTGGGTAGAATTGTCAAAGCTTATTTCTTGGGTAGCATTGAAAATTGGGTTGAGCAAATATTCTGTTAGTGGGACGGATTGTGAAGGACCTGCCTAGTATGGGCCAACAGGCCTGCTGCAGTGTTCCTCCTTTCTTATGTTCTTATGTTCTTACTACAGGATGGATATAGATTCATTGGAGAACATACAAAGAAGAATGACTAAAATGATTTACAGTATAAGAAATCTCCCGTATGAAGATAGACTTAGAGCGTTGAATCTCCACTCTCTGGAGAGACGTAGAATGAGGGGAGATATCATCGAGGTGTACAAGTGGATGATGGGCATAAACAAAGGAGATATTAATACAATACTGAGGATATCGAACCAAGTAAGAACCAGAAATAACGGATTTAAATTGGATAAATTTAGATTTAGAAAGGACATAGGCAAGTACTGGTTTTCGAACAGAGTTGTAGATGCGTGGAACAATCTTCCGAGTACTGTGATAGAGGCTAGGACCTTGGGTGGCTTTAAAAAGAGATTGGACAAATATATGAGTGGGAGGGGCTGGGTTTGATTTGTGTCGTGAGTACGGGAATAAATTCTTAGGTAGTGGTGGTTTTGATAAGGACCTGCCTTGTATGGGCCAGTAGGCCTTCTGCAGTGTTCCTCCATTCTTATGTTCTTATGATCATGTCTCCCCTCATTCTTCGTCTTACAAGTGAATGTAATTTAAGGGTCTTCAATCTTTCTTCATACGGAAGATTTCTAATGCTATGAATTAACTTTGTCATTCGTCGCTGAATGTTTTCTAACGAATTTATATCCATTCTGTAAAATGGAGACCATAACTGAGCTGCATAATCTAGGTGAGGCCTCACTAATGATGTATAAAGCTGTAATATAACCGACAAATAAAGATACCCGGGTGTCGCACTTGTACGTAATTTTTCAGTATGTTCTTATTGTCTTGTTGAATCAACTCTTGTACACAACAATACTAACATGAATGCTAATCCTGGTGTTGTTTATGTATATACTTGTCTCTCTCATTAGATTATCAAATGTTCTAAGCAGGATCCCTCGTGCCACATGGTCTGACTTTACCTCCTCCTCTCCTGTCTTCCTCATTTTGCTTTTGTCTTTCTTTTGCTTCTTCTGTCTTCTGACTTTTCTCTTTCTTGCAGCCTTTTCTTTCCTAGTATGGGCCAGTATCTCTGCTGTAAAGCTTCTCCGCTCCTTCAGGAACACATGTTAAAATACTGAGTTACTTCACGCTCCTCCACTCTGAAATGTAATTTGTTTCCCGGTACTCTATCTCTGGTGCATTTTTTTTCTCTCTCCTGGTGGGTTTTGTCTTAGTGGATTATGTCCCGTGAGGGTTTTGTCCTACGCCTCTGGGCCAGCTTCTCAGTGCTCCTCTGTTTTCTCGTTTTCATGTATACTACGACTACTACCACTATTATTAATTCTTTCACTATTACTACACTCTCTACTATTGCTTTTAATATTTGTAATACTATTACTACCAATGCCACTACTGTTACTGTTGCTTTACTACTGCTTCCACTACTACTGCTACTACTACTACTACTACTACTAATAATAATAATTATTATTATTATTATTATTATCATTATTACTACTACTACTATTAGTACTACTATTACAGTACACAAATAACTCGCGGGCTATTTGTGTATTGTTCCAGTCACGGTATTGTGCCTTTTTTGTTATTTAGTTAAAGTGATCCATGTGACAGTGGTTCTTCTAATGGTGATTCACAGAGTGATCCTAGCGACAGTATTCAAAGTAACAATGAGCCAAATGAGAGTGATCCAAGCGACAGTAATAAAAGTTACAGTGATCCAAGTGACATCAAGGGATCCAAGATACAGTAATCCAAGTGACAGAAATCCTCGTCTCCTGCTATTGCCAGAAACAGTCTCTCAAAACTGTTCGAAACCTCTGTTATCCCTCTGTAATGCCTATTATGAAAAGTGCAAATCGGACTGAAAATGCAAGTCGGACAGAAAAGTCGTCAGGAGTTTCATTCTGCTATGCGCTGGGGTTATTTGTGTATTACCTGGAGAGAGTTCCGGGGGTCAACGCCCCCGCGGCCCGGTCTGAGACCAGGCCTCATGTGTATTGTTCCAGTCACGGTATTGTGCCTTTTTATTCCTACCTTGTCAGCTGCACACTAAATGCAGTCTCTTATTTCTTGGCCCGACGCGTGATACTGAATAGGACTTAACCGTAAGAGATTGGTCGCTCTCATAACTCCTGCAATATTGTACTGAAATGACGGCATTCTCAATGCCCTATTGTGTGCGATATTAAAGGTTTCCTGGCATGTAAAAGATCACATATGATATGACTTGTTTTTGCGAGAAAAAAAACGATGGAATAATTGTTCAAAACAAAGTAACAATAGTAAAAAGTGGACGTGTTTTAGGTCGATGTTGTGATCCAAGAAAAGGTGGGGAGGTCGAGCCCTCTCTACCTCTACCACATGTGCGTGTGAATACCCATGTATGCTTTTATGCGTATGCATGTATACGTATAATGTGCTTGTGTATGCATACATGTTCATATGTTTTTGTATGCATGTACATATGTTTATGATGCATATTTATGAATAATAAACCGCACGTAGGAGAAAGAAAACTTTATGACGACGTTTCGGTCCGAATTGCACCATCAACTAGTCACACTAACACACAAAGGTAAGGGACCCAGTATGTATACAAGACGAGGAAAGGGACGGAACAAAGAGAGGAGGGAGAAAGAAGGAAGTGGATAAGTAATGGTAGAGGTAATACTGGAGTGGAAGTAGTGGTAGTAGTAGTAGTAGTGCAGGGAAAGTAGTGGCAGTGGCACAACAGACACAAAGGGAAGAGAGACAATAGTAGTAGTAGAAGAAGAAAAATAAGTCCAAGGCCAAGAAAAAGGAGCACTGCAGGAGAGATACTGGCCCACGAGGGTGGGACCACAGACACGCTCCTGTCTTAGAGGATAGCTATTAAGGTGGGCTTTAAGCCTCTAGTTAGACTATTTTATTCATTTTAAATATATACCTAAATTGTAAATGCATTTTTTAATGTTGTGGTCAACAGTGTGTGCTGTCATAGCACAATAACTTTTCTGACACTAACATTCAGATACGAATATTGTTTACTGAGTAATAAACAAGAGGATAACGCCCTTCCCCTGATGTAAAACTGTATGAAACTCCGTGAACGCTGACAATGAACACTGATTAATGAACTGAACACTCATTAATGACACGTAATACTGATTAATGACACTTAGCACTGATTGATGACACTAAACACTGATCACTGAATAATAACACTGTATACTGATTAATTGCACAGAACAATGATTAATGATACTGAACAATGAAAAATTGCACTGAACATTGATTAATTGCACTGAACACTGAGCACCTATTAATGACACTGAAGACTGATATGACAATGAACACTGATACTAATTAATTGCACTGAACACTGAGTACTTATGAATTGCACTGAGCACTTATTAATTTCACTGAACACTTATTATTAACACTGAACACTGATTAATGGCACTGATCACTTATTAATAACACTGAGCTCTAATTAATTACACTGAACTCTTATTAATTACACTGAACACATTAATAACACTGAACACTAGCACACACACACACACATATATATATATATATATATATATATATATATATATATATATATATATATATATATATATATATATATATATATATATATATATATATATATATATATATATATATATATATATATATATATATATATATATATATATATATATATATATGGACTCAAATAAAGTTGTATTAAACAGCTGACGATGAATAAACGGAAGGGTGGAAGGGGGCTCGAACCGCCGTCTGTAGATCTCCACTCCGACGTTCTACCGTTGCGACCGCAGGGCTTCCAGTAAGAAGGACCTTTAAATACTGTAATACTTATTGTATTATATTCCGTCAGAGAAACAACTGTAACCCAACTGAACTCCTTCCCTCTGCATATAGTGATATAACCTGTTTACTGTTGTGATCTTACTCCAAGATTCATTATAATGTTCAACAGAACTAGTCTGTGGTAAGACAAAAGACATATAATTTTTTTTATAACACGATCTCATTAAAGAGTTTACTGATCTCTATAATATCACATTTTTTCGTACATTTTCTGTTCATTCTCTGTTGCAATTTTCTTCTCTCTGAAGATTTCATTTATAACTCAACAATCTTATTGGCTTCATATGTTTATCTCTGGTGTACTGTAACTATCACCTCACAAGGACTCTTCAGTACAAGCCTTCACATACGAGACTACATTATACATAGGCACATGCATATATATGCAAATTCATGTAGCACATGTAGACATAATTAATGCACACACACATAAGCAAACTTATATATAAACAGGTCATATGTTTATTTGACAAAAACCTTCAACAAACTGTAAATAACGAACGCAATTATAAGTACAAAGAATCATAGGCATACATACACATACACACATACATACACACAAATATATAAGCCTACACACATACATACGCATACACACATAAATACACATACACACATATATACAAATACACACAAATATACGAATACACACATATATATGAATATACACATGTTTATGCATATACTCATATATATATACACACACACACACATACATATGCACAAACACATATCTCTATATTTTTGCTGCAATAACAATTTATGGCAACCCTGTATTATTCCTCATGTGTGCGTTGATGTATGAAACTCTCATTAATAACAGAGACACTTATTAATAACACTGAACACTTATTTTCATTGGCACTGAACATTAAGCACTTATTAATAACACTGAACAATGGCACTGAACACTTATTTTCATTACACTGATTATTGACACTGAACACTTATTTTCATTGACACTGAACACTTATTAATGACACTGAACACTTATTAACGACACTGAACACTAACACATATATATAAGCAGCTGTCGATGAATAAGCAGAAGGGTGGACGAGGGGCTCGAACCGCCGTCAGCATATTTTCCACTCCGACGCTCTGCCGTTGCGGCCGCCGGGGGCCTCCACTAGGAAATAATTGGAAGTAATATTTATTGAATTATATTCCGTCAGAGAAACAACTGTAACCCAACTGAACTCCTTCCCTCTGCATATTGTGATATCACCTGTTTACTGTTGTGATCTTACTCCAAGATTCATTATAATGTTCAACAGAACTAGTCTGTGGTAAGACAAAAGACATATAATTTTTTTATAACTTACGATCTCATTAAAGAGTTTACTGATCTCTATAATATCACATTTTTTCGTACATTTTCTGTTCATTCTCTGTTGCAATTTTCTTCTCTCTGAAGATTTCATTTATAACTCAACAATCTTATTGGCTTCGTATGTTTATCTCTGGTGTACTGTAACTATCACCTCACAAGGACTCTTCAATACAAGCTTCACATACGAGACTACATTATACATACAAACATGCATATATATGCAAATTCATGTAGCACATGTAAACATAATTAATGCACACACACATAAGCAAACTTATATAAAAACAGGTCATGTTTTATTTGACAAAAACCTTCAACAAACTGTAAATAACGAACGCAATTATAAGTACAAAGAATCATAGGCATACATACACATACACACATACTTATACACAAATATATAAGCCTACACACATACATACTCATACACATATACATACGCATACATACATATATACAAATACACACAAATATACGATTACACACATATATATGAATACACACATGTTTACGCATATACATAACTATAAACATACACACATACATTCACAAACACATATCTTTATATTTTTGCTGCAATAAGAATTTATGGCAACTCTGTATTATTCCTCATGTGTGCGTTGAAGTATGAAACTCTCATTAATAACAGACATGCTTATTAATAACACTGAACACTGATTAATAACACTGAACACTTATTTTCATTGTCACTGAACATTGAGCACTTATTAATAACACTGAACAATGGCACTGAACACTTATTTTCATTACACTGAACACTGATTAATGACACTGAACACTTATTTTCTTTGGCATTGAACACTTATTAATGACACTTACCGGTAACACTGAACACTTATTTTCATTGGCACTGAACACTTACTTGTAACACTGAACACTTATTTTCATTGACACTGAACACTTATTAACGACACTGAACACTAACACACATATATAAGCAGCTGTCGATGAATAAGCAGAAGGGTGGACGTGGGGCTCGAACCGCCGTCAGCAGATTTTCCACTCCGACGCTCTGCCGTTGCGGCCGCCGGGGGCCTCCACTAGGAAATAATTGAAAGTAATATTTATTGAATTATATTCCGTCAGAGAAACAACTGTAACCCAACTGAACTCCATCCCTCTGCATATTGTGATATCACCTGTTTACTGTTGTGATCTTACTCCAAGATTCATTATAATATTCAACAGAACTAGGCTGTGGTAAGACAAAAGACATATAATATTTTTTAACTTACGATCTCATTAAAAAGTTTACTGATCTCTATAATATCACATTTTCTCGTACATTTTCTGTTCATTCTCTGTTGCAATCTTCTTCTCTCTGAAGATTTCATTTATAACTCAACAATCTTATTGGCTTCACATGTTTATATCTGGTGTACTGTAACTATCACCTCACAAGGACTCTTCAGTACAAGCCTTCACATACGAGACTACATTGTACATATGCACATGCATATATATGCAAATTCATGTAGCACATGTAAACATAATTAATGCACACACACATAAGCAAACTTACATAAAAACAGGTCATGTTTTATTTGACGAAAACCTTCAAAAAACTGTAAATAACGAACGCAATTATAAGTACAAAGAATCATAGGCATACATACGCATACACACATACATACACACAAATATATAAGCCTACACACATACATACGCATACACACATAAATACACATACACACATATATACAAATACATACAAATATACGAATACACACATATATATGAATATACACATGTTTATGCATATACACATACATATATATACACACACACATATATATATATATATATCCGGGTTCAATTCTTGCTTCACGCACGGAGGGCCCGGGTTCAATTCCCGGCGGGGCCGAAACATTTCGAAGTCTTTCGTTACACACACACACACATACATACAACAGGCCTAGTGTCTAATCGACATGTGCCTAGGACAAAATGGTAACTAACACACACACATACATATGCACAAACACATATCTCTATATTTTTGCTGCAATAACAATTCATGGCAACCCTGTATTATTCCTCATGTGTGCGTTGATGTATGAAACTCTCATTAATAACAGAGACACTTATTAATAACACTGAACACTTATTTTCATTGGCACTGAACATTAAGCACTTATTAATAACACTGAACAATGGCACTGAACACTTATTTTCATTACACTGATTAATGACACTGAACACTTATTTTCATTGGCACTGAACACTTACTAATAACACTGAACACTGATTAATAACACTGAACACTTATTTTCATTGGCACTGAACATTGAGCACTTATGATTAACACTGAACAATGGCACTGAACACTTATTTTCATTACACTGAACAATGATTAATGACACTGAACACTTATTTTCTTTGGCACTGAACATTTATTAATGACACTGAACACTTATTTTCATTGGTACTGAACACTTACCGGTAACACTGAACACTTATTTTCATTGACACTGAACACTTATTAATGACACTGAACACTTATTAACAACACTGAACACTAACACGCATATATTAGCAGCTGTCGATGAATAAGCAGAAGGGTGGACGAGGGGTTCGAACCGCCGTCAGCAGATTTTCCACTCCGACGCTCTGCCGTTGCGGCCGCCGGGGGCCTCCACTAGGAAAGAATTGGAAGTAATATTTATTGAATTATATTCCGTCAGAGGAATAACTATAATCCAACTCAACTCCTTTTCTCGGCTTCAGGATGCTGGTTTGTCTTGATTAGAATTTTGTTCGTGTTAATATTAGAGTGTTTAGGAGTTAAGACTGTAAGAAAGAGTATTATAGGGGACAAGAGGAGCATGAAATACAGTAAACACCAGAGGCATCAATTGTTGAGCTAGAAGTACGAACTAGATTACTGCGAAGAGTGTTATTTTTGCGATAAGTAAGTTTGATGTCTAAGGAACGGAGAGAGTTGTGGAGATAAGAAAGACTGGAAATATAGAGAATGCAGAGAACAGGAGATTTCACAGAAGTAGAGAGTTTGGGAGAGAAGAAAATCCGCTGAGCATGTGAGAAGGCATGGTTTATGAAATCGTAAGGGTAGCCAAGACGAGAGAACGAATTGTGAAGAGTGGAAATTTCCGAGTCAAGGAACTGAGGGTACAGAAACAGAAAGAAATAAGAACACTTTTCTTGACAGAGGGAGCAAGGTAAGAAAAGTAGTGAATGTACATACCACTGTACATAGGCTTGCGATAAACAAAACAAAAATGCCTGTAGCCGAGCGGTGGACATGTACATCAAGGATAGGAAGCAAAGAGTTAGATTTCCATTCAGCTTTAAACTTGATGGAAAGAGCAAGATTGTTATAGGATCGAGAAATGGTTGGACGAAACTAGAGTAATGGGGCCAAAGAGCAAAGATGTCATCAGAGAGAAGAATAGGGGGAAGAATAGGGGATAAATGAAAGCCCGTAGCGTCACCGAAGATTTGATAATAAAATTTACTATGAATGGAAAAGTTATTAGAGTCTACACAAACGCGTATCAGATCAAGGAAGACGTCAGTAGGTATAGGGGATGAAGTAACCCTTCATTCGCCTTCTCTCTGAGAAAATTAATACATCATCAAGAGGGACAATAGTGAAGAGAGACTCAACATGAAGACTAAACTTCTTACAGGTCGGGAGAGCTAGAACACGTTCGGTGAAATCTTGAGAGTGACGGATGTGAGCAGGTGAAAAAGTACCAAGACAGAACCTCTGGAGGATATGATTGGACGTAGTGGGATATCAGGTTTATGAATTTTATTAAGGCCAAAAAAATAAATCAGAGAGAGAGAGAGAGAGAGAGAGAGAGAGAGAGAGAGAGAGAGAGAGAGAGAGAGAGAGAGAGAGAGAGAGAGAGAGAGAGAGAGAGAGAGAGAGAGAGAGAGAGAGAGAGAGAGAGAGAGAGAGATAGACAAATATTGCGGAAACGTTGAACAAGGTGAAAGACAGGAGGACAGAGATTGGAGACAATCCGAAGTGAATGGTTAAAAGTTCTCTTGATGCGATCAATAGGGATGTAAACGAGAGGAGTGTGCATTAACAGCTATGTTTAATTTAACGTATTTAGGCCCCTTCGCTACCCCATGAAGGTATCCCCGTACTCCATAACCCCAGTCCCTTGTTCCTTAATGATCCCAGAAATTTATCCCCTACCTCATCATACCAGTCCTTTGTACCTTAATGATCCCAGGAAGGTATACCCGTACTCCATAACACCAGTTCCTTGTACCTCAATGGACGTGAGTGGAATAGTGCAGTGTGCGGCATAAGTTGATTATACAGTTAAATATTGAAGATATGAAGGGAATCAGAATCAACATTTATAAGGCATCATATGGAAGCTAAAATACAAATTTCTATAAAATTGAGACTGTAATTCTAATTATATTTTTCAAATGTATCAATACCCCCAAAAAGAAAAAAATACTGAAGATCGCAGTTAGCATGATTAGAACCCTCGTCAGGGGATTCTGGCAAGGTTTCCAAAGTGACGCTCTAGACACTCGGCCACAGATGCCTTAAAAGATGAGCTGCCAGGACAGACCAGTGGGCCTCAAGCATGGTTTCAAGCTATTTCATTCTCCTCTTGTATGTTCTGACCTCACAAGCGATTTATATATCAATGCACCATGCTAAAACAGGCGGGTATATACAGAGAAATAATTAAAAAATGTCTCTTGTGATCAGTAATAATTCAGAGTTTGACTTTATTTGTTTATACTAGGTTAAATCAGTTAATTTTTATATTGTGTCTATAAAATCAGTATGCCCTCAAGACCATTTTTCAACATTTGTATGTAATGTGCACTAAGGCTTACATAAAGCTGCCGTTCTTAAAAACTGGTAAATTTTATTAAAGTTTGGATTGATTTTAAACGATAGTGATCTGATATTTGTGTGGCCCCTCTATAAACATGTGCATCCTGAAGTCTACCCAACAGTCTTTTTTCTACCAATACGTTGTCCAACAAACTACTGTCATTACGCCCTACATCATATCTTGTATACTTATTTATCCTCATTTTCTTAAAATATATATTATATATAACCAAACTCCTTTGTATAAAAAAGTTTAATGAAAGGGCCCCATTATCATTTACACCTGGCACCCCAAACTTACCTACACACCCTCTCTAAATGTTTCTCCAACTTTACCACAACTACTCTCTCTCAGTGGTTAAAAAGTTCCTACACACTTGCTTAACATCTCCCAAAATCTCTCTCTCTCTCTCTCCTCTACACTCCTCTCTTCTCTTCTTCATGTGCATACCCACTTATTATGACCCACTTTTCGCATCCGACCCTTATATATATATATATATATATATATATATATATATATATATATATATATATATATATATATATATATATATATATATATATATATATATATTTAAGGACAAGTAACAATAATGGTAAAGGATTAGTTATAGAATGAGAAGAGGTAATATAAATGTATAAATTCAAGGATTACGTGGGTTAAAATAAGGGTCGGATGCGAAAAGAGGGTCATAATAAGTGTGTATGCACCTGGAGAAGGGAAGAGAATAGTGTAGAGGAGAGAGATAGAGATATTTCGGGAGATGTTAAGCAAGTGTGTAGGAAATTTTGAACCAAGTGAGAGAGTAATTGTGGTAAAGTAGGAGAATCAAATATTACCCATATATATATATATATATATATATATATATATATAGATGGACCCAAGGGCTGCCACTTTCATGTTCCAGCGCCTCAGCGTGGCCATCCAGAAGGAAAATGCATGCTGCAGATTGGGCTCGCGTCCGGCTTCGGAGGAGCTGGAGGAGATTCATAATCTTTGATATAGTGTACCAATGTATTCATTTTCATGTTTGTGATTTCTGTCAATGTATTCTGTCTATTAATAAAGCACTCATAATATATATAGGGAGTAGTAGGAGAAAAAATATTCAAACAGCTCAGGGAAGAACCTCGAGTTTTCCCTGAGGTACGTTTATTGTCTTCTCTGAGGATGAGGGTCCCCAGTAGAGTTCTAGATGTGGTACCTCCTCTAATATATATATATATATATATATATATATATATATATATATATATATATATATATATATATATATATATATATATATATATATATATATATTATATATATATATATATATATATATATATATATATATATATATATATATATATATATATATATATATATATATATATATATATATATATATATATATATATATATATATATATATATATATATATATATATATATATATATATTATATATGTATATATATATATATATATTTATATATATATATATATATATATATATATATATATATATATATATATATATATATATATATATATATATATATATATATATATATATATATATATATATATATATATATATATATATATATATATATATATATTTTTTTTTTTTTTTTCAACATGTCGGCCGTCTCCCACCGAGGCAGGGTGACCCAAAAAGAAAGAAAATCCCCAAAAAGAAAATACTTTCATCATCATTCAACACTTTCACCACACTCATACATAATCACTGTCTTTGCAAAGGCGCTCAGATACGACAGCTGATAATAGTCCCTCCCAGCTGTCACTATCCCAGACCCCTCCTTTAAAGTGCAGGCATTGTACTTCCCATTTCCAGGACTCAAGTCCAACTATATCAATTTACTGGTTTCCCAGAATTCCTTCACAAAATGTTACCCTGCTCACACTCCAACAGATCGTTATGTAGCAAAAACCATTCGTCTCCATTCACTCCTATCTAACACGCTCACACATGCTTGCTGGAAGTCCAAGCCCCTCGCCCACAAAACCTCCTTTACCCCCTCCCTCCAACCTTTTCTAGGACGACCCCTAACCCGCCTTCCTTCCCCTACAGATTTATACGCTCTCCAAGTCATTCTACTTTGATCCATTCTCTCTAAATGACCAAACCACCTCAACAACCCCTCTTCAGCCCTCTGACAAATACTTTTAGTAACTCCACACCTTCTCCTAATTTCCCCATTCCTAATTTTCTGCATAATATTTACACCACAAATTGCCCTTAGACAGGACATCTCCACTGCCTCCAGCCTCCTCCTCGCTGCAGCATTTGCAACCCATGCTTCACACCCATATAAGAGTGTTGGTACCACTATACTTTCGTACATTCCTTTCTTTGCCTCCATGGATAACGTTTTTTGTCTCCACAGATGCCTCAACGCACCACTCACCTTTTTTCCTTCATCAATTCTATGGTTAACCTCGTCTTTCATAAACCCATCCGCTGACACGTCAACTCCCAAATATCTGAAAACATTTACTTCTTCCATAATCCCTCTCTCCAATGTGATATCCTATTTTTCTTTATTTAAATCGTTTGATACCCTCATCACCTTACTCTTATCTATGTTCACTTTCAACTTTCTACCTTTACACACTCTCCCAAACTCGTCCACTAACCTTTGCAACTTTTCTTTAGAATCTCCCATAAGCACCGTATCATCAGTAAAAAGTAACTGTGTCAACTCCCATTTTGCACTTAATTCTCCATAATTTAATCCCACCCCTCTCCCCAACACCCTAGAATTTACTTCTTTTACAACCCCATCTATAAATATATTAAATAACCATGGTGACATTACACATCCCTGTCTAAGACCTACTTTTACCGGGAATTAATCTCCCTCTCTCCTAAACACCCTAATCTGAGCCTCACTATACTCATAAAAACTCTTTACAGCCTTCAGTAACTTACTACCTATTCCATACACTTGCAACATTTGCCACATTGCTCCCCTATCCACTCTATCATATATATGCCTTTTCTAAATCCATAAATGCAATGAAAACTTTTCTACCTTTATCTAAATACTGTTCACATATATGCTTCACTGTAAACACTTGATCTACACATCCCCTACCCACTCTAAAGCCTCCTTGCTCATCTGCAATCCTACTCTCTGTCTTACCTCTAATTCTTTCAATAATAACCCTGCCATACACTTTACCTGGTATACTCAGTAAACCTATTCCTCTATAATTTTTACACTCTCTTTTATCCCCCTTCCCTTTATATAAAGGAACTATACATGCTTTCTGCCAATCCCTAGGTACCTTCCCCTCTTTCATACATTTATTAAACACAAATACCAACCACTCCAGCACTATATCCCCCCCTGCTTTTAATATTTCTGTCATGATCCCGTCAGTTCCAGCTGCTTTACCCCCTTTCATTCTACGTAATGCGTCACGCATCTCCCCCACACTCACATCTTGCTCTTCTTCACTCCTAAACGATGTTGTACCTCCCTGGCCAGTACATGAAATTACCGCCTCGATTTTTTTCATCGACATTTAAAAGTTCCTCAAAATATTCCCGCCATCTTCCCAATACCTCCAGCTCCCCATCTACTAACTCCCCTACTCTGTTTTTAACTGACAAATCCATTCGTTCCCTAGGCTTTCTTACCTTGTTTATCTCACTCCAATTTTTTTTCTTGTTTTCTGCAAAATTTCTTGACAGAGCCTCTCCCATTCTTTCATCCGTTCTTCTTTTGCACTCTCTCACCACTCTCTTCACCTTTCTTTTACTCTCCATATACTCTGCTCTTCTATTAACACTTCTGTTTTGTAAAAACCTCTCATAAGCTACCTTTTTCTCTTTTATCACACCCTTTACTTCTTCATTCCACCACTCACTCCTCTTTCCTCCTGCACCCACCCTCCTATAGCCACAAACTTCTGCCCCACATTCTAATACTGCATTTTAAAACTGTCCCAACTCTCTTCAACCCCTCTCCCCCACTACTCATACTTGCACTAACCCACCTTTCTGCCAATAGTTGCTTATATCTCACCCTAACTTCCTCCTCCCTTAGTTTATACACTTTTACCTCTCTCTTACTTACTGTTGTCATTTTCTTTTTGTCCCATCTACCTTTTACTTTAACTGTACCTACTACCAAATAATGATCCGATATATCCGTTGCCCCTCTATACACATGTACATCCTGAAGCCTACCCATCAACCTTTTATCCACCAATACATAATCCAACAAACTACTTTCCTTACGTGCTATATCATACCTTGTATATTTATTTATCCTCTTTTTCATAAAATATGTATTACTTATTACCAAACCTCTTTCTACACATAGCTCAATTAATGGTTCCCCATTTACATTTACCCCTGGCACCCCAAATTTACCTACTACTCCCTCCACAACATTTTTACCCTCTTTAGCATTAAGATCTCCAACCACAATTACTCTCTCACTTGGTTCAAAACTCCCCACACACTCACTCAATATTTCCTAAAATCTCTCTCTCTCCTCTACACTTCTCTCTTCTCCAGGTGCATAAACACTTACTATAACCCACTTTTCACATCCAACCTTTATTTTACTCCACATAATCCTTGAATTTATACATTTATATTCCCTCTTTACCTGCCATAACTGATTATTCAACATTATTGCCACTCCTTCTTTAGCTCAAACTCTATTTGAAACCCCTGACCTAATCCCATTTATTTCTCCCTACTGAAACTCTCCTACCCCCTTCAGCTTTGTCTCACTTAAAGCCAGGACATCCAGCTTCTTTTCATTCATAACATCTACAATCATCTCTTTCTTATCATTCTCACAACATCCACGCACATTCAAACATCCCACTTTGACGGTTTTCTTCTTTTTCTTTTTAGTAAGCTATACAGATAAAGGGGTTACTAGCCCATTGTTCCCGGCATTTTAGTTGACTTTTACAACACCCATGGCTTACGGAGAAAAGATTCTTATTCCACTTCCCCATGGATATGAAAGGAAAATCAATAAGAACAAGAACTATTAAGATAAAATCAAAGAAAACTCAGTTGAGTGTAAGTAGAAATAGCAAGACATACGTGAAATCTTGCATGTTTATGAGACAGAAAAAAGACACCAGCAATCCTACCATCATATAAAACAAATACAGGCTTTCGTTTTGCACTCACTTCGCAGGACGGTAGTACCTCCGTGGGTGGTTGCTGACTACCAACTTATATAAATTATATAATATATATATATATATATATATATATATATATATATATATATATATATATATATATATATAAATAATATTTTAGTTTTTCATGCACCTCCACGAGCTCTATTTCTTTAGATACAGTTTTCCATGATTTGCGAAATTTATATTTTTCCAGCCGAGTAAGTGAAACATGGCGTTTGATATCCGTAGAGTTTCAGACGTTACTGAACATATTTTGACTTTAACTGATATACACATAAGACTTTTTATAGCAAGTGTTACATCTCTTGTTACCCTTATGAGGTATATCTCTTGGGTCCTTTGTTTAACAAAGATAAATAAACCTAGAGCTCCTGGGTCATGCATTTTTTAGAGTTATAATGCGTACTAAACTCTGATTTTTAAGACTGAACGCTGATTAATAACGCTGCACAATGGTTAATAACACTGAACACTGATTAATAACACTGAACACTAATTAATAATGCTGAACATGGATTAATAACACTGAACACTAATCAATAACACTGAACACTGATTAATAACACTAAACAATGATTAATAACACTGAACATTGATTAATAATACTGAACATTGATTAATAACACTGAATACTGATTAATAGCACTGAACACTGATTAGTAACACTGCACATTGATTAATAACACTGAACTCTGAGATACGATACTGAACAGTGATTAATGACACTGAACATTGATTAAGTGCACAGAACTCTGATTAATGATTCTAAACACTGATTAATAACACTGAACACTGATTAATGACACTGATCACTTATTAATAACACTGAGCTTTAATTAATTACACTGAACTCTTATTAATTACACCGAACACATTAATAACACTGAACACTAGCACATATACATATATATGTGGACTCAAATAAAGTTGTTATAAACAGCTGACGATGAATAAACAGAAGGGTTGAAGAGGGGCTCGAACCGCCGTCTGTAGATCTCCACTCCGACGTTCTACTGTTGCGACCGCCGGGGCCTCCAGTAAGAAGGACCTTTAAATACTGTAATACTTAATGTATTATATTCCGTCAGAGAAACAACTGTAACCCAACTGAACTCCTTCCCTCTGCATATTGTGATATCACCTGTTTACTGTTGTGATCTTACTAAAAGATTCATTATAATATTCAACAGAACTAGGCTGTGATAAGACAAAAGACATATAATATTTTTTAACTTACGATCTCATTAAAAAGTTTACTGATCTCTATAATATCACATTTTTTCGTACATTTTCTGTTCATTCTCTGTTGCAATCTTCTTCTCTCTGAAGATTTCATTTATAACTCGACAATCTTATTGGCTTCATATGTTTATCTCTGGTGTACTGTAACTATCACCTCACAAGGAATCTTCAGTACAAGCTTCACATACGAGACTACATTGTACATATGCGCATGCATATATATGCAAATTCATGTAGCACATGTAGACATAATTAATGCACACACACATAAGCAAACTTACATAATAACAGGTCATGTTTTATTTGACGAAAACCTTCAAAAAACTGTAAATAACGAACGCAATTATAAGTACAAAGAATCATAGGCATACATACACATACACATATACATATACACAAATATATAAGCCTACACACATACATACTCATACACACATACATACGCATACACACAGTATACAAATACACACAAATATACGAATATACACATATATATGAATACAAACATGTTTACGCATACACACATACATATATACATACAAACATACATATTCACAAACACATATCTTTATATTTTTGCTGCAATAACAATTTATGGCAACCCTGGTTTATTCCTCATGTGTGCGTTGAAGTATGAAACTCTCATTAATAACAGAGACACTTATTAATAACACTGAACACTGATTAATAACACTGAACACTTATTTTCATTGGCACTGAACATTGAGCACTTATTAATAACACTGAACAATGACACTGAACAGTTATTTTCATTACACTGAACACTGATTAATGACACTGAACACTTATTTTCTTTGGCATTGAACACTTATTATTGACACTTACCAGTAACACTGTGCACTTATTTTCATTGGCACTGACCTCTTATTAATGACACTGAACACTTATTTTCTTTGGCATTGAACACTTATTAATGACACTTACCGGTAACACTGAACACTTATTTTCATTGGCACTGAACACTTACTTGTAACACTGAACACTTATTTTCATTGACACTGAACACTTATTAACGACACTGAACACTAACACACATATATAAGCAGCTGTCGATGAATAAGCAGAAGGGTGGACGAGGGGCTCGAACCGCCGTCAGCAGATTTTCCACTCCGACGCGATTCCGTTGCGGCCGCCGGGGGCCTCCACTAGGAAATAATTGGAAGTAATATTTATTGAATTATATTCCGTCAGAGGAATAACTGTAATCCAATTGAACTCCTTTTCTCGGCTTCAGGATGCTGGTGTGTCTTGATTAGAATTTTGTTCGTGTTGATATTAGAGTGTTTAGGAGTTAAGACTGTAAGAAAGAGTATTATAGGGGACAAGAGGAACATGAAATACAGTAAACACGAGGGGCATCAATTGTTGAGCTAGAAGTACGAACTATATTACTGCGAAGGGTGTTATTTTTGAGATAAGTAAGTCTGATGTCCAAGGAACGGAAGGGTAGCCACGACGGGAGAACGAATTGTGAAGAGTGGAAATTTCCGAGTCAAGGAACTGAGGGTACAGAAAAAGAAAGAAATAAGAACGATAAACAAAAAAAATATGCCATTAGCCGAGAGGTGGACATGTACATTAAGGATAGGAAGCAAACAGTTAGATTTCCATTCAGCTTTAAACTTGATGGAAAGAGCAAGATTGTTAAAGGATCGAGAAATGGTTGGACGAAACTAGAGTAATGGGGCCAAAGAGCAAAGATGTCATCAGAGAGAAGAATATGGGCAAGAATAGGGGATAAAGGAAAGCCCGTAGCGACACCGAAGATTTGATAATAAAATTTACCATGAAAGGAAAAGTTATTAGAGTCTACACAAACGCGTATCAGATCAAGGAAGACATCAGTAGGTATAGGGGATGAAGTAACCCTTCATTCGCCTTCTCTCTGAGATAATTAATAACATCATCTAGAGGGACAATGGTTAAGAGGGACTCAACATGATGAAGACTAAACTTCTTACAGGTCGGGAGAGCACGAACACGTTCGCTGAAATCTTGAAAGTGACGGATGTGAGCAGGTGAAAAAGTACCAAGAAGGGAAGTGTCATGTTTCCTTTTATAGTTCCTTGATAATGTGAGTAGTCACGAAAGCGCTTGGAATTCTTCTATTTTTTCACACATATATATATATATATATGCAAAAAGATCACAATAAACAGGTGATATCAAAATATGCAAGAAAACCACTATGAAAAAATAGAAGAATTCCAAGCGCTTTCGTGACTACTCACATTATCAAGGAACTATAACAGGAAACATGACAAGAAGGGCTTATATAAGAGGCGAGACTACACCTCACAGTCACATCACACTAACAAAGACTACACCTCACAGTAGCGTAACATCGCACGACTCTGTGAAGAGGAAAATAAGAAAGGACCTGAAACTCTTCCCAAGAATTAAGATTAGTCCAATTTATTATTAAATTCTTCCCAAATTTTATTAATTATAAATGAATCCAATTTATATAAACCCAAAGAAATATTCATATTATATATATATATATATATATATATATATATGGGGAAGTGGAAAAGAATCTTTCCTCCGTAAGCCATGCGTGTCGTATGAGGCGACTAAGATGCCGGGAGCAATGGGCTAGTAACCCCTTCTCCTGTACAAATATACTAAAAACGAGAAGAAGAAAAACTTTATAAAATTGGGTTGTCTGAATGTGCGTGGATGTAGTGCGGATGATAAGAAAGAGATGATTGCCGATGTTATGAATGAAAAGAAGTTGGATGTCCTGGCCCTAAGCGAAACAAAGCTGAAGGGGGTAGGCGAGTTTCAGTGGGGAGAAATAAATGGGATTAAGTCAGGAGTATCTGAGAGAGTTAGAGCTAAGGAAGGGGTAGCAATAATGTTGAAGGATCAGTTATGGAAGGAAAAGAGGGAATATAAATGTGTAAATTCAAGGATTATGTGGATTAAAATAAGGGTCGGATGCGAAAAGTGGGTCATAATAAGCGTGTATGCACCTGGAGAAGAGAGGAGTGTAGAGGAGAGAGAGAGATTTTGGGAGATGTTAAGCGAATGTATAGGAACTTTTGAACCAAATGAGAGAGTAATTGTGGTAGGGGACCTAAATGCTAAAGTGGGAGAAACATGCAGAGAGGGTGTAGTAGGTAAGTTTGGGGTGCCAGGTGTAAATGATAATGGGAGCCCTTTGATTGAACTTTGTATAGAAAGGGGTTTAGTTATAGGTAATACATATTTTAAGAAAAAGAGGATAAATAAGTATACAAGATATGATGTAGGGCGTAATGACAGTAGTTTGTTGGACTATGTATTGGTAGATAAAAGACTGTTGAGTAGACTTCAGGATGTGCATGTTTATAGAGGGGCTACAGATATATCAGATCACTTTTTAGTTATAGCTACAGTGGGAGTAAAAGGTAGATGGGATACAAGGAAAATAGAATCAGTAAGTAAAAGAGAGGTGAAGGTTTATAAACTTAAAGAGGAGGCAGTTAGGGTAAGATATAAACAACTATTGGAGGATAGATGGGCTAGTGAGAGTGTAGGCAATGGGGTCGAAAATGTATGGGGTAGATTTAAAAATGTAGTGTTAGAGTGTTCAGCAGAAGTTTGTGGTTACAGGCGAGTGGGTGCAGGAGGGAAGAGGAGCGATTGGTGGAATGATGATGTAAAGAGAGTAGTAAGGGAGAAAAGTTAGCATATGAGAGGTTTTTACAAAGTAGAAGTGATGCAAGGAGGGAAGAGTATATGGAGAGAAAAAGAGAGGTTAAAAGAGTGGTGAAGCAATGTAAAAAGAGAGCAGATGAGAGAGTGGGTGAGATGTTATCAGCAAATTTTGTTGAAAATAAGAAAAAGTTTTGGAATGAGATTAATAAGTTGAGGAAGCCTAGAGAACAAATGGATTTGACAGTTAAAAATAGGAGAGGAGAGTTATTAAATGGAGAGTTAGAGGTATCGGGAAGATGGAGAGAATATTTTGAGGATTTGTTAAATGTTGATGAAGACAGGGAAGCTGTGATTTCGTGTGTAGGGCAAGGAGGAATAACATCTTGTAGGAGTGTGGAAGAGCCAGTTGTGTTTGTAGGGGAAGTTCGTGAGGCAGTGGGTAGAATGAAAGGGGGTAAGGCAGCTGGGATTGATGGGATAAAGATAGAAATGTTAAAAGCAGGTGGGGATATAATTTTGGAGTGGTTGGTGCTATTATTTAATAAATGTATGGAAGAGGGTAAGGTACCTAGGGATTGGCAGAGAGCGTGTATTGTTCCTTTGTATAAAGGCAAAGGGGACAAAAGAGAGTGCAAAAATTATAGGGAATAAGTCTGTTGAGTGTACCTGGTAAAGTGTATGGTAGAGTTATTATTGAAAGAATTAAGAGTAAAACAGAAAGCAGGATAGCAGATGAACAAGGGGGCTTTAGGAAAGGTAGGGGTGTGTAGACCAAGTGTTTACAGTGAAACATATAGGTGAACAGTATTTGGATAAGGGTAAAGATGTTTTTGTGGCATTTATGGATTTGGAAAAGGCGTATGATAGGGTAGATAGGGGGCAATGTGGCAGATGTTGCAGGTGTATGGAATAGGAGGAAGGTTACTGAAAGCAGTGAAGAGTTTTTATGAGGATAGTGAGGCTCAGGTTAGAGTGTGTAGGAGGGAAGGGACTATTTCCCAGTAAAAGTGGGCCTTAGACAAGGATGTGTGATGTCACCGTGGTTGTTCAATATATTTATAGATGGGGTTGTAAGAGAAGTGAATGCGAGGGTCTTGGCAAGAGGTGTTGGGCTAAAAGATAAAGAAGCAAATACAAAGTGGGAGTTGTCACAGTTGCTTTTTGCTGATGACACTGTGCTTTTGGGAGATTCTGAAGAGAAGCTGCAGAGGTTGGTGGATGAATTTGGTAGGTGTGTAAAAGAAGAAAATTGAAAGTGAATATAGGAAAGAGTAAGGTGATGAGGATAACAAAAAGAATAGGTGACGAAAGATTGGATATCAGATTGGAGGGAGAGAGTATGGAGGAGGTGAATGTATTCAGATATTTGGGAGTGGACATGTCGGCGGATGGGTCTATGAAGGATGAGGTGAATCATAGAATTGATGAGGGGAAAAGGGTGAGTGGAGCACTTCGAGTCTGTGGAGACAAAGAACCTTGTCTATGGAAGTAAAGAGGGAATGTATGAGAGTATAGTTATACCAACGCTCTTATATGGGTGTGAAGCATGGGTGATGAATGTTGCAACGAGGAGAAGGCTGGAGGCAGTGGAGATGTCATGTCTGAGGTCAATGTGTGGTGTGAATATAATGCAGAGAATTCGGAGTTTGGAAATTAGGAGGAGGTGCGGGATTACCAAAACGATTGTCCAGAGAGCTGAGGAGGGGTTGTTGAGGTGGTTTGGACATGTAGAGAGAATGGAACGAGACAGAGTGACTTCGAGAGTGTATAAATCTGTAGTGGAGGGAAGGCGGGGTAGGGGTCGGCCTAGGAAAGGTTGGAGGGAGGGGTAAAGGAAGTTTTGTGTGCGAGGGGCTTGGACTTCCAGCAAGCATGTGTGAGCGTATTTGATAGGAGTGAATGGAGGCATATGGTTTTTAATACTTGACGTGCTGTTGGAGTGTGAGCAAAGTAACATTTATGAAGGGATTCAGGAAACCGGCAGGCCGGACTTGAGTTCTGGAGATGGGAAGTACAGTGCCGGCACTCTGAAGGAGGGGTGTTAATGTTGCAGTTTTATAACTGTAGTGTAAAGCACCCTTCTGGCAAGACAGTGATGGAGTGAATGATGATGAAAGTTTTTCTTTTCGGGCCACCCTGCCTTGGTGGGAATCGGCCGATGTGTTAATAAAAAAAATAATATATATATATATATATATATATATATATATATATATATATATATATATATATATATATATATATATATATATATATATATATATATATATATATATATATATATATATATATATATATATATATGATAGGGTAGATAGGGGGCAATGTTGCAGATGTTGCAGGTGTATGGAATAGGAGGAAGGTTACTGAAAGCAGTGAAGAGTTTTTATGAGGATAGTGAGGCTCAGGTTAGAGTGTGTAGGAGGGAGGGGACTATTTCCCAGTAAAAGTGGGCCTTAGACAAGGATGTGTGATGTCACCGTGGTTGTTCAATATATTTATAGATGGGGTTGTAAGAGAAGTGAATGCGAGGGTCTTGGCAAGAGGTGTTGGGCTAAAAGATAAAGAAGCAAATACAAAGTGGGAGTTGTCACAGTTGCTTTTTGCTGATGACACTGTGCTTTGGGAGATTCTGAAGAGAAGTTGCAGAGGTTGGTGGATGAATTTGGTAGGGTGTGTAAAAGAAGAAAATTGAAAGTGAATATAGGAAAGAGTAAGGTGATGAGGATAACAAAAAGAATAGGTGACGAAAGATTGGATATCAGATTGGAGGAGAGAGTATGGAGGAGGTGAATGTATTCAGATATTTGGGAGTGGACATGTCGGCGGATGGGTCTATGAAGGATGAGGTGAATCATAGAATTGATGAGGGAAAAAGGGTGAGTGGAGCACTTCGGAGTCTGTGGAGACAAAGAACCTTGTCCATGGAAGTAAAGAGGGGAATGTATGAGAGTATAGTTGTACCAACACTCTTATATGGGTGTGAAGCATGGGTGATGAATGTTGCAATGAGGAGAAGGCTGGAGGCAGTGGAGATGTCATGTCTAAGGTCAATGTGTGGTGTGAATATAATGCAGAGAATTCGGAGTTTGGAAATTAGGAGGAGGTGCGGATTACCAAAACGATTGTCCAGAGAGCTGAGGAGGGTTGTTGAGGTGGTTGGACATGTAGAGAGAATGGAACGAGACAGAGTGACTTCGAGAGTGTATAAATCTGTAGTGGAGGGAAGGCGGGGTAGGGGTCGGCCTAGGAAAGGTTGGAGGGAGGGGGTAAAGGAAGTTTGTGTGTGAGGGGCTTGGACTTCCAGCAAGCATGTGTGAGCGTATTTGATAGGAGTGAATGGAGGCATATGGTTTTTAATACTTGACGTGCTGTTTGAGTGTGAGCAAAGTAACATTTATGAAGGGATTCAGGAAACCGGCAGGCCGGACTTGAGTCCTGGAGATGGGAAGTACAGTGTCTGCACTCTGAAGGAGGGGTGTTAATGTTGCAGTTTTATAACTGTAGTGTAAAGCACCCCTCTGGCAAGACAGTGATGGAGTGAATGATGATGAAAGTTTTCTTTTCGGGCCACCCTGCCTTGGTGGGAATCGGCCGATGTGTTAATAAAAAAAAAAAAAAAAAAAAAAAAAATATATATATATATATAATATATATATATATATATATATATATATATATATATATATATATATATATATATATATATATATATATATATATATATATATATATATATGGATATGAGTTTTTCATGCACCTCCACGAGCTCCATTTGTTTGGATCAAGTTTTCCATGATTTGCGAAATTCATATTTTTTTCAGTCGAGTAAGTGAAACGTGGCGTTTAACATCCGTAGAGTTGCAGCATTTACTGAACATATTTAGACTTTAATACACATAAGACTTTTTTTAGTAAGTGTTACAGCTCTTGTTACCCTTTTGAGGTATATCTCTTGGGTCCTTAGTTTAACAAAGATAAATAAACCTAGAGCTCCTGGGTCATGCATTTTTTAGAGTTATAATGCGTACTAAACACTGATTTTTAAGACTGAACGCTGATTAATAACACTGAACACTAATTAATAACACTGAACACTGATTAATAACGCTTAACACGGATTAGTAACACTGAACACTGATCAATAACACTGAACACTGTTCAATAACACTAAACAATGATTAATAACACTGAACATTGAATAATAATACTGAATACTGATTAATAACACTGAACTCTGAGTAACGATACTGAACACTGATTAATGACTCTGAACATTGATTAAGCGCACAGAACTCTGAATAATGGTTCTAAACACTGATTAATAACACTGAACACTGATTAATGACACTGACACTGATAAATGATACTGAACACATATTTTTATTGGCGCTGAACACTTAGTCATAACTCTGAGCACTCATTAATGACATTGAACACTGATTAATAACACTTAACATGGTACATTTAATCTTATTGGCAATGAACACTTATTAATGACAATGAAGACCTATATTTTGGCAATGAACACTTATTAAGGGTACAGGATACTTATTAATAACACTGAACAATGATTAGTGGCACTGAACATTGTGCACTTATTTTTTTGACACTGAACACTTATTAATGACACTGAGCATTTATTAATGACACTGAACACTTATTAATGACACTGAACACTTATTAATGACACTGAACACTTATTAATGACATTGAACACTTACTAATGACACTGAACATATATTAATGACAATGAACAAATTAAGTTGTAATAAACTGCTGATGATGAATAAACAGAAGGGTGGACGAGGGGCTCGAACCGCCGTCTGCAGATTTCCACTCCGTTGCGGCCGCCGGGGGCCTCCACTAGGAAAGGATTGGAAGTAATACTTATTGTATTATTTTCCGTCATAGGACCCCAACTGAACTCTTTCCCTCGGCTTCAGGATGCTGATGTATCTTTATTAGAATTTTGTTCGTGTTGATTTTGGGCTGTTGATGAGCCCGTTTTTCACTTTTATTGATGAAATTGTTAGAAGTGAGGATTTGAAAGTTATTAATATATCACTGTTTTCTTCGCACAGTTTAGTTCTGTTGGATATTATATTGAATAATGCAATAAGATGAGAGTAAACATTTCACCATATTTTTTTCAATCAGGTTATTTTGCACAATACTGTGACTGGAAGAATACACAAATAATCCCACACATTAGAGAAACTTTTACGTCGACGTTTCGGTTAGATCTGAAGTTCTCCAAGGAGATGTCGATCTACTTCTACTGTTCTGTGGCCGTGATCAGCGTCTTGCTGTAGTCCCTGTGCAATCCTCTGCAAAAGGCTGTTTATCCTCACTTCCCGAAACAGAGTCCAATAATTTGCTACACAAGGTGAACGACGTCGAATCACCACTTGTTCTAAAAGAACCAAAATCCAAAGAGCGGGTAACAAAAGGCGTACTAATGCGCTATCCACTAGACATACCTCTCCATGCAATCCGCAGCGGTTCCAAGCCAAAAAGGTCGGCAACGTGTAGGAGGCAGGTCTTGATCCAGCATACTGGACCTCTCCCAACTCAACAGGTTTTAGGCTGCTGGGGAAAACACAAGGTTAGGACGTACAATCCAAAACCTTTGTGGTAGTTTAAGTGGAAGAGGTACAACCACCTCAGCGCCCGATGTCCGTTTAAGGAAATATGTGGCATCTGGGTCTCACCCGACCAAAGACTGCCTGGGTAAACTAAAGAGAGGTGAAGACACTGAACCTCAGTGTCCGAACTACGCCAAGAAGCATCATGCCCAGAGAGGCTCCGCCGTGTCAAAGCAGCATGGAAAACCTCGGTTTCCCAGCCTCCAACATCAGGTAGATCCATTACCACAGAGTTATTGTAGCCTCGTCTAGAGGAGGCTACAATAACAGTGAATCCAGTGCCACTTCCCCGACCACAGCCACACAGGAAACCCAGAAGACATCAACCAGCCTACAACGACAGCCAGCAGCGAGCAGGTCCCATGCTGCAGGAACAGACTACCTACAACGCGTCAACCCTAACACCACAACAGTTACCTGTGAGGAGCACCATAGATCAAAAGAACAGAGCAAGTCATCCCTTATTACCCATCAAATGACGTCCACAATCACGTTCTTCACTGATGTCATATGCGACCTGATAGAAAACAAAGAGACATTCAGAAATGATGACAAAACAGAATCCATGCATTTATTTGCAAATGCGCCCGACCACCCAACACAGGCCCAGAGACAATGATGGGAGTCCTGATTGACTCATCCAGCTGTAGTACATAAAGCATTTTGCAGTGGAATGCACAGGGACTACAGCAAGACCCTAATCGCGGTCAGGAAACAGCTGAATTAGATCGATATTTGTAGATCCTCAGACGGCTCATCCTAGGAATAAGACCCGTGTTAGGACGCAGTTCCTGACGAAACAGTCAAACAAACCTTCGTGTGTTCGAGTGAGTTAATGGTCCAAGTCGGACCTAAACGTCGTCATAAAGTTTCGTTCTCTTATGTGAGGGTTATTTGTGCACTGTTCCAGTCACAGTATTGTGCTATTTTGGTATTTATTTATGAATAAACACGATGATTGACAGGTCCAGCGCTCTACTGCTTCGGCTACCTGTCAATCTCGGGACCACGATTAAAGCCGCACGTCCACCTTTCTGCTTATTCAGTGACAGTCGTTTATTACGACTTAATCTGAATCCATATATATGTATTTGTGTATATGTGTGTGTCAATGTATGCATTGGCATATGTATATGCTCACGTATGAATACTATGTATAATTGTGCAGATTTATATGAGCGAATGTATTAGAGTTCACATCCGTACATATGCAATAATATTACAGTAAACAGGTGATATTACAATATGCCAAAACAACCACTGTGAAAAAAATAACGAATTTCTAAGCGCTATCGTGATTTCTCAAATTATCCTTGATGATATGAGACATCACGAAAGCGTTTGAAAGTTCACTACTTTTTCACAGTAGTAGTTTTGCACTTACACATATATGTACGATAAAATGAGCATTAAGCTGGACCAAGCACTATAATAATAATTTTAAATTAGTTTAGGTCTCCCCATATCCCATAAGGGAAGACCCCTCTGCTTCAACCAACATATCCCATAAGGGAAGACCCCTCTGCTTCAACCAACATATCCCATAAGGGAAGACCCCTCTGCTTCAACCAACATATCCCATAAGGGAAGACCCCTCTGCTTCAACCAACATATCCCATAAGGGAAGACCCCTCTGCTTCAACCAACATATCCCATAAGGGAAGACCCCTCTGCTTCAACCAACATATCCCATAAGGGAAGACCCCTCTGCTTCAACCAACATATCCCATAAGGGAAGACCCCTCTGCTTCAACCAACATATCCCATAAGATACACACACAACCCGCACATATAAAAGAGAGGAGCTTACGACGACGTTTCGGCCCGACTTGGACCATTTACAAAGTCACACTAACACACAGAGACAGAGGAAGGGTATTTATAGGCAGGCAGACAGGGGAGGGTACAAGAGAGTGGGGAAATGTAGGAGTGTTCTTATCTCCCTCTTTCTCCGTGCTCTCCGCATCTGTGATCCTCAGTTTCTTGAAGCAGAAATTTCCACTCTTCATAATTCTTTTTCCCGCCTGGGCTACCCTTCCCATTTCATAGACTCTGCTTTCTCTCGTGCTAAACGGACTTTCTTCTCTCCTAAACCCTCTACTCCTGAGAACTCTCCAGTCCTCTGCCTTCCCTACATCTCTGGTCTCTCTAATCTCAGCAACTCTCTCCGTTCCTTAGACATCAAACTTACCTTTCGCCAAACTAACACTCTTCGCACTAATCTAGTTCATACCTCCCCTACCTCCACAGATTCTCCTGGTGTCTACTCTATTTCTTGCTCCTCCTGTCCTCTTCAGTACTTCGGAGAAACTGGCCGATCTCTTTCTGACAGACTCAGGGAGCACAAAAATAGTGTTAGGCTTGCCGACACTAATAATGCTCTTTTCTGTCATGTCAGAGATCACAGTCATCCCATTGATTGGTCTTCTGCTAAAACTGTCTACCCTACGTCTAACTTTCATAGTCGCCGCCTGGTTGAATCCTCCCTTATACACAACTTTCCCTGTATGAATCTTAGCCCTGGCTTTGTCTCTGTTGATGCTTTCCTCTCTCATTACATTGTTAAATGCTCTAAACTTCAGAACACCCGTGACTTAACCTGATTCCTTCCCTGTCTTATCTTCCCCTTCTCCTTTTTCTCCTTGGGTTTTCCTTTTTCCTTTCTTTCTGTTCTTTCTTTTGCCTTGTATTTTCCTTCATTTTTTCGCTTTTCTTCCCTCTCGTACCCCCCTTGCGGGCCGCTAGCCTCATAGCAGTGCTCCTTCCCATATGACTGTCTACTCTACTACCTTTACTACTACCTTTACTACTACCACTACTACCACTACTCCTACATTTCCCCACTCTCTTGTACCCTCCCCTGTCTGCCTGCCTATAAATACCCTTCCTCTGTCTCTGTGTGTTAGTGTGACTTTGTAAATGGTCCAAGTCGGGCCGAAACGTCGTCGTAAGCTCCTCTCTTTTATATGTGCGGGTTGTGTGTGTATTGTTCCAGTCACGGTATTGTGCCTTTTTTGTTATCCCATAAGGGAAGACCCCTCTGCTTCAACCAACATATGAGGAATAATGTGGGGTTCTCTTTAAATGCACTTGACGCAAGAATATGAAAATGTGTATGTTTGTTCGTATGTATGTGTGTATGCGTAAGCATGCCAATGATTCCTTGTATTAAATGCGTTCGTTAATTACTCTTTGTTGAAGGCTTTTGTTAATCAAGACACACCAGCATCCTGAAGCCGAGAAAAGGAGTTCATTTGCATTACAGTTATTCCTCTGACGGAATCTAATTCAATAAATATTACTTCCAATTATTTCCTAGTGGAGGCCCCCGGCGGCCGCAACGGTAAAGCGTCGGAGTGGAAAATCTGCTGACGGCGGTTCGAGCCCCTCGTCCACCCTTCTGCTTATTCATCGACAGCTGCTTATATATGTGTGTTAGTGTTCAGTGTCGTTAATAAGTGTTCAGTGCCAATGAAAATAAGTGTTCAGTGTTACCGGTAAGTGTTCAGTGCCAATGAAAATAAGTGTTCAGTGTTACCGGTAAGTGTTCAGTGCCAATGAAAATAAGTGTTCAGTGTTACTGATAAGTGTTCAGTGTCATTAATAAGTGTTCAGTGCCAATGAAAATAAGTGTTCAGTGTCATTAATCAGTGTAATGAAAATAAGTGTTCAGTGCATTGTTCAGTGTTATTAATAAGTGCTCAATGTTCAGTGCCAATGAAAATAAGTGTTCAGTGTTATAATTAAGTGTCTCTGATATTAATGAGAGTTTCATACATCAACGCACACATGAGGAATAAACCAGGGTTGCCATAAATTGTTATTGCAGCAAAAATATAAAGATATGTGTTTGTGCACATGTATGCGTGTATTTATATATGTATGTGTGAATGCGTAAGCATGCCAATGATTCATTGTATTAAATGCGTTCGTTAGTTACTCTTTGTTGAAGGCTTTTGTTAAATACACACATGGCCTGTTTTAATGCATGTTTGCATATATGTGAGCATTATTCATGTTTACATGTACCTCATGCATTTACATATGTATGTGCATATGTAAGCATGTGCGTATGTATAATGTACTCAAGTATATGAATACATATACTGATGAGACCTTGTGCAGTGATAGTTACAGTACACCGGAAATAAATATATGAAACCAATAAAATTGTCGAGTTATAAATAAAATTTCCAGAGAGAAGAAAATTGCAACAGCGAAGGAATGAACAGAAAATGATTTTGATTATATAGAAATCACTAAAGTCTTTAATATTAACACCGAGATCTTAAGTTATGAATATAATATTTCTGTTTTCTTAGCACAGTTCAGTTCTGTTGAAAATTACAATAAATCATGCAATAAGATCACAGAAAACAGGTGATATCACGATATACAAACAAACCACAGGTAAAAAGTAGTTCGAGAAAAATCACGAAATCACGAAAGCATTTACAATTTCACTATATTTTCACGGTGGCTGTTTTGCATATTGTTATATCACTTCTTTACTGTGATTTTATTGCATGATTTAATATAATTCTCGACAGAACTAAGCTGTGCTAATAAAACAGACATATATTAATAACCTTCTAAAACTCATTTTCAACAATTACTGCATTTAAATTATCAAATTAACTCCTAAACACTCTAATATTAACACGAACAAAATTCTAATCAAGACACACCAGCATCCTGAAGCCGAGAAAAGGAGTTGAGTTGGATTATAGTTATTCCTATGACGGAATATAATTCAATAAATATTACTTCCAATTCTTTCCTAGTGGAGGCCCCCGGCGGCCGCAACGGCAGAGCGTCGGAGTGTAAAATCTGCTGACGGCGGTTCGAGCCCCTCGTCCACCCTTCTGCTTATTCATCGACAGCTGCTTATATATGTGTGTTAGTGTTCAGTGTCGTTAATAAGTGTTCAGTGTCAATGAAAATAAGTGTTCAGTGTTACCGGTAAGTGTTCAGTGCCAATGAAATTAAGTGTTCAGTGTTACCGGTAAGTGTTCAGTGCCAATGAAAATATGTGTTCAGTGTTACCGGTAAGTGTTTAGTGCCAATGAAAATAAGTGTTCAGTGTTACCGGTAAGTGTTCAGTGCAAATGAAAATAAGTGTTCAGTGTTACCGGTAAGTGTTCAGTGTCATTAATAAGTGTTCAGTGCCAATTAAAATAAGTGTTCAGTGTCATTAATCAGTGTAATGAAAATAATTGTTCAGTGTTATTAATAAATGTTCAGTGCTAATGAAAATAAGTGTTCAATTTTATTAATAAGTGTATCTGTTATTAATGAGAGTTTCATACATCAACGCACACATGAGGAATAATACACATACACACATACGTATGTATGTGTGTAGGCCTATATATTTGTATATATGTATGTGTGTATGCGTATGTATGCATATGATGCTTTGTACTTATAATTGCGTTCGTTATTTACAGTTTGTTGAAGGTTTTTGTCAAATAAACATATGACCTGTTTTTATATAAGTTTGCTTATGTGTGTGTGTGCATTAATTATGTCTACATGTGCTACATGAATTTGCATATATATGCATGTGCCTATGTATAACGTAGTCTCGTATGTGAAGGCTTGTACTGAAGAGTCCTTGTGAGGTGATAGTTACAGTACATCAGAGATAAATATATGAAACCAATAAGATTGTCGAGTTATAAATGAAATTTCCAGAGAGAAGAAAATTGCAACAACGAATGAACAGAAAATCATTGTGATGTCGTGCCTAATAGGTAAAACTTGTCAATTAGCAAGAACTAATTTAAAATTAAGTCCTTTCTAAAATTTTCTCTTACACAATTAAAGATATATTTTTTTTCATTTATTTTTATGTAAAAATTCATAATTTTGTACCAAAAAGAACCTTAGAAAACTTACCTATCCTTATTATAACAACCGCAATTTAATTTAGCCTAACCCAACTAAATATATTTTAGATACGTTTACAATAGTTTAATAATAAGCAAACAATGAAATATATTTTTTTCGTTAGGTTCAGAATGATTTTTGCAAAATTATTGCATTCACAAATTTTCGCTTGTCTTATATGGCAAGAAAAGCGTTGCTATTTAAGCCAAAATCGAGAGTTCTGCCTATTCGTCACGACAGTGATATTATAGAAATCACTAAACTCTTTAATATTAACACCGACATCTTAAGTTATGAATATAATATCTCTATTTTCTTAGCACAGTTCAGTTCTGTTGAAAATTACAATAAATCATACAATAAGATCATAGAAAACAGGTGATATCACAATATACAAACAAACCACAGTTAAAAAAAAGGAAAATTCCAAACGCTTTCGTGAGAAATCACGAAAGTGTTTGGAATTTCACTATATTTTCACGGTGGCTGTTTTGCATATTGTTATATCACTTCTTTACTGTGATCTTATTGCATGATTCAATATAATTCTCAACAGAACTAAGCTATGTTAAAAAAAGACATATATTATTAACCTTCTAAAACTCATTTTCAACAATTACTTTAATAAAATTATCAAATTAAAGAGCACAAAAAGTGTTAGACTCGCCGAGTCTAATAATGCTCTTTTATGTCATGTTAGAGATCACTGCCAAAAAATAGTGAATTTCAAAGAGGTTTCCTAGTTTCTCACATTATCAAGGACCTACACATATGAATAAACAGAAGGGTCTACGAGGGGCCCGAACCGCGGTCTTCACTGGCGTGAAGACGTCCTTTGAGAATGTACTTGCTTGGACATCCTCCTCTTTTCTGCAATTTTGCAAGCTCCTGATGATGTGTTGATTGCAACACGAAAGGCCTATTGCTATCATTCTACTCCCTACGTGGTTGTTTTGCATATATATATATATATATATATATATATATATATATATATATATATATATATATATATATATATTTATGCAAACTGTGGGGGCCTACTCTTCCCGACCCCATATGTGGTGGGATGTTGGAGACTGGTGTGTGGTTGGCATTCCGCTGGCCTCTCTTCCTCAGTCAGATATAGGCTGGTGCCTCCGCGCCAATACTCTGAAAAAATTACCGTATTTCTCCTGTTGCTGCCCTTGCAAAATTGCACAGCTCCTGATGACGCACTGAGAAGTGTGAAAGTGCTTGAGCTAAAGATTTCCACCCCCCCAAGGCTTGTCTTGCATTGTTAAGGTCGCCTGTCTGCGATTGTTTTGCAGAACGGAGTCAGCAGGATTTGAAGCCACGTCAGGCAGGCTGGCAAGGATTCCCAAGTGACGCTCTAGACCACTCGGCCATAGATACCAACCTGTTTTGCAAGTGGTCTAGAGCGTCACTTGGAGAACCTTGCCAGCCTTCCCTGACGTAGTTTCGAATCCTGCTGACAGCGATCTTTCTCTGTATATAACCGTTTGTTTCTGCGTGGTGCATTGATATAAAAATTGCTTGTGAATGAAATAGTTTGAAACCATGCTTGAGACTCACTGGCTTGTAAACAAGGTTGCCCAGCTTTTGAGGCATCTGTAGCTGAGTGGTCAAGAGCGTCACTTTGGAGAACCTTGCCAACCTTCCTGACGTGGCTTCATATCCTCCTGAGTGCGATCTCTTTCTCTCTCTCTCTCTCTTTTTGACTTTAGTAATGTATACAGGAGAAGGGGTTACTAGCCCTTTGCTCCCGGCATTTCAGACGCCTCTTACGACACGCACGGCTCACGGAGGAAGAATTCTGTTCCATTTCCCCATGGAGATAAGAGGAAATATACAAGAACAAGAACTATTAATAAAATAGAAGAAAACACAGAGGGGTGTGTATATATATGCTTGTACATACATGTGTAGTGTGACCTAAGTGTAAGTAGAAGAAGCAAGACTTACCTGAAATCTTGCATGTTTATGAGACAGAAAAAAGACACCAGCATCCCTATCATCATGTAAAAAAATTTACAAGCTTACGTTTTACACTCACTTGGCAGGACTACCTAATATATATATATATATATATATATATATATATATATATATATATATATATATATATATATATATATATATATATATATATATATATATATATATATATATTCATATATATATTTATATATATATATATATATATATATATATATATATATATATATATATATATATATATATATATATATATATATATATATATATATATATATATATATATATATATATATATATATATATATATATATATATATATATATATATATATATATATATATATATATATATATATATATATATATATATATATATATATATATATATATATATATATATATATATATATATATATATATATATATATATATATATATATATATATATATATATATATATATATATATATATATTTATATATATATATATATATATATATATATATATATATATATATATATATATATATATATATATATATATATATATATATATATATATATATATATATATATATATATATAGGTGTGTGTGTATATAATTTTTTTACCAAACTGCAGCAGGCCAGGATTCGACCACACGACACATTGTACATGTCACCTTACCAATTGAGCCATCGATCCTACAAACAACACACGGGAGAGAGCGCGCGCGCGTGTGAGTGTTTGTGTATGTGTGTGTGTGTGTGTGTGTGTGTATGTGTGTTTGTGTTGTGTGTGTGTGTGTGTATGTGTGTCTGTGTGTGTGTGTATGTGTGTGTGTGCGTGCGGGTGTGTGTGTGTGCGAGTGTATGTGTGTACTCACCTAATTTTACTCGCCTACTGGGTCACTCTCTCTGCACCATGAGCTTTATCATACCTCTTCTTAAAGCTATGAATGGATCCTGCCTCCACTACATCACTTCCAAAACTAAAGAAATACTTCCTAACATCTCTGTGATTCATCTGAGTCTTCAACTTCCAACTATGTCCCCTTGTTGCTGTGTCCCATCTCTGGAACATTCTGTCTCTGTCCACTTTGTCAATTCATCTCAGTAGTTTATATGTCGTTATCATGTCCCCCCTATCTCTCCTGTCCTCCAGTGTCGTCAGGTTGATTTCACTTAACGTCTCCTCGTAGGACATACCCCTTAGCTCCGGGACTAGTCTTGTTGCAAACCTTTGCGCTTTCTCTAGTTTCTTCACGTGCCTGGCTAGGTGTGGGTTCAAAACTGGTGCTGCATACTCCAGTATGGGCCTAACGTACACAGTGTACAGGGTCCTGAACGATTCCTTATTAAGATGTCGGAATGTTGTTCTTAGGTTTGCTAGACGCCCGTATGCTGCAGCAGTTATTTGGTTGATGTGCGCCTCAGGAGATGTGCCTGGTGTTATACTCACCCCAAGATCTTTTTCCTTGAGTGAGGTTTGTAGCCTTTGTCCCCCTAGACTGTACTCCGTCTGCTGTCTTCTTTGCCCTTCCCCAATCTTCATGACTTTGCACTTGGTGGGGTTGAACTGCAGGAGCCAATTGCTGGACCAAGCTTGCAGCCTATCAAGAACCCTTTGTATTTCTGCCTGGTCCTCTTCCGATTGAATTCTTCTCATCAACTTCACGTCATCTGCAAACAGGGACAGTTCGGAGTCTATTCCTTCCGTCATGTCGTTCACAAATACCAGAAACAGCACCTGTCCTAGGACTGACCCCTGTGGAACCCCACTAGTCACAGGCGCCCACTCTAACATCTCACCACGTACTATGACTCGCTGCTGTCTTCCTGACAGGTATTCCCTGATCCACTGTAGTACCTTTCCTGTTATCCCTGCTTGGTCCTCCAGCTTTCGCACTAATCTCTTGTGTGGAACTGTGTCAAACGCCTTCTTACAGTCCAAGAAAATGCAATCTACTTACCCCTCTCTATCTTGTCTTACTGGTGTCACCCTGTGTGTGTGTGTGTGTGTGTGTGTGTGTGTGTGTGTGTGTGTATGTGTGCGTGCATGTGCGTGCGATTAATATACACACACATTATCTCACTGTCCAGAGCAGGACTGGAACCCACATATTCTGCATCAAAGTACTCTGGACTTTCGCCACACAGCTAGACCCTAGATAAGTATGGCCGTCAAACAGAAGCTTATCTCTAACAGGTGGCGCAAGCGCCCGTAATTTCTGCACTGTTGAGGCGAAGGAATTAATTTCCGCACTTGTGAACGCTGTCCTGCTGTATAAACGTAGACTGGAAGCTCACAGCAAAGATCAAGTTAGCAATATTGCATGAATAAGGCTTCCGTCCAAGGGCAGAAAGGACATAGGTTTCTACTTCTACTGGTGAAGGTCTGGTCTACATTGTGTACAGTCCTATTGTACTATCATATGCGAGTTAAGGACACTACCGCATCAAAAATTGAGGATAAAATATCTGAATTGTGACAGTGGTGTCATCAATAAAGAAAAGACGAAAGAGATTGTGAGGTTACTGAGCATTGGGCACGGTGACAATGTGCATCCCACTCCTGAGGGCATGAAAATAAACGTTTTTCTTCATGTCTCGAGAGTGCTTTACTAATGCTATGGTCAGTGAGGTAATCCAAAGGTGTCATTGACTGAATAGAAAATAATTTCATCCAGGGGCGTCATTGAGATATAACTCAGAGAAGATGTTTCCTCTCAGTTTGTCAGAGGAGTGTCAGTAACATTGTCACGATCGTGTACAAGTCAAGGCACTTGGATGGAAATCTTGAGCGGGTCCTTTCTAAGACGTGCAAAGGATTCCCAAAATTGACGCAGCATCGTAGGAGAAGACTGGAACATGCTCAAAATCGAGCGTAGGTCACAGGTATGAAAACGGTCAGCTGGAACTTCGGCACGGGAATCAAACAACACAGTGTTGCCCGAAAGTGGTACCTGGTTCGAAGAAAGAGCCTTTGGAGTGCCGGAGTCAACTAAGGGTTCTGCAGGAGAGAGGAGAGGCCCGGGAGGAGTGAGAACATAAATTCGACCATCCATGATTAAGCTGGTAGGAGAGGGGGAAGAGGAATAAGGGACAGCTCCGTGGATAAACAAAATGAAGTCATATGTATTCCCCTCCGTGTTAATGACTGCCCTCGGCCTGGCAAATTGTGCTGATGCAGCATGAACACTGCTCCAACACTACTCTTCATGCTAGTGAACCAGCATATCAGGATGGCACCTCCCGCAGCCAATTCGGTCGGCAAGAGATGTGGGGGACCAGGAACCCGCCGAGAGTCATAGTTCCTTGGGCCGCCACCTCCCGGAACCGACGGACAGCCTCTAGGGACACTCCCATCGCCTAAGTATACACGAAACTGCCCACCTGGATCCCGGAGAGCAGCCATGTGGTACAAACCTTTGTAATAGATACCGACAAACTGGTTTTAAAAAGACACGTGGGCAAACACTAGGACATATTTATAAGAAAACGTTTCGGTTCTTGGACCTTAATCAAGGACCCAGGATCGAAACGTTTTCAAAATGTCCTTGTGTTTTCTCGCATGTGTTTTTAAAGCCCAGAATAATCCTAGAAAGTCTAATTCCCATAGCAGTCCAGAACACAACAGAGATCCTCTACGGAATCTCAAGGGTAACAATACTTTGAACTTCACTTTGGTGCAGTAATTTACAAGGGGAGTATCCAAAGAGGCCTAATGGGGAGGAGGGGGAAGAAAAGAAGGAGGAGAAAGAGGAGGAGGAGGAGGAGAAGGGGGAGGAGAAGGGTGTAATTAGATTCGACCGAGACAGGAAACACGAGTTCTGATTCCCATCTTTGAAAGTGGCAGAATTTTTTTGAAAAATAAAGTCGTAAAACAGAGAAATAATCTTGTAATTGTATGTAATATATCAGCAATATTTTAAACTTCAGACACTGAATTCTAAGACGTCTAAGTATATATTTAGCTAATCGCAAATTAGTAATAATGGTAGAATTGCCGACAAAGTGTTAGGTAAATGGATAGAGATGAAACTAATGTGACATTTTATTGTGGCAACGTTTCGCTCTCCAGGAGCTTGACAAACCTCCTGGAGAGGGAAACGTTGCCACAATAAAATATTACATTAATTCCATCTGTGACCATTCACCTAACACTCGCAAATTACAATTTATGACGTCATTAGTGACGTCATGACATGAACAAATACGCTGACATTTTTATTATATTTTCAGGTTTTTCTGTGGGTTATACCCCTTGAAATACATTATGTATTTTTTATCATGCTGACAATTACAGCATAAGTGTTCTCAGAGACATAAGAGAGCCTCACATGCTGGGTGAGTGTGTCTGAGACATAAGAGAACCTCACATGCTGGGTGAGTGTGTCTGAGCCTTAAGAGAGCCTCACATGCTGGGTGAGTGTGTCAGAGACATAAGAGAGCCTCACATGCTGGGTGAGTGTGTCAGAGCCATAAGAGAGCCTCACATGCTGGGTGAGTGTGTCAGAGCCATAAGAGAGCCTCACATGCTGGGTGAGTGTGTCAGAGCCATAATAGAGCCTCACATGCTGGGTGAGTGTGTCTGAGACATAAGAGAACCTCACATGCTGGGTGAGTGTGTCTGAGCCTTAAGAGAGCCTCACATGCTGGGTGAGTGTGTCAGAGACATAAGAGAGCCTCACATGCTGGGTGAGTGTGTCTGAGCCATAAGAGAGCCTCACATGCTGGGTGAGTGTCAGAGCCATAAGAGAGCCTCACATGCTGGGTGAGTGTGTCAGAGCCATAAGAGAGCCTCACATGCTGGGTGAGTGTGTCAGAGCCATAATAGAGCCTCACATGCTGGGTGAGTGTGTCTGAGCCATAAGAGAGCCTCACATGCTGGGTGTGTGTTTCTGAGCCATAAGAGAGCCTCACATGCTGGGTGAGTGTGTCAGAGCCATAAGAGAGCCTCACATGCTGGGTGAGTGTGTCAGAGCCATAAGAGAGCCTCACATGCTGGGTGAGTGTGTCAGAGTCATAAGAGATCCTCACATGCTGGGTGAGTGTGTGAGAGCCATAATAGAGCCTCACATGCTGGGTGAGTGTGTCTGAGCCATAAGAGAGCCTCACATGCTGGGTGAGTGTGTCAGAGCCATAATAGAGCCTCACATGCTGGGTGAGTGTGTCTGAGCCATAAGAGAGCCTCACATGCTGGGTGAGTGTGTCATAAGAGAGCCTCACATGCTGGCTGTGTGTGTCTGAGCCATAAGAGAGCCTCACATGCTGGGTGAGTGTGTCATAAGAGAGCCTCACATGCTGGGTGAGTGTGTCTGAGCCATAAGAGAGCCTCACATGACTCACGAAATCGTAATGACACGATTGCAAACAAACCACACCACGGGTGTTTTGAGACTCTCTGATCGCGGGTTCTAACCCCACCCGTGGTATGTTTTTTTTAGAGCCTCACATGCTGAGTGTGTCTGAGCCACTAAGCAAAAATTTATTTTCACCTGGCTCTAGTTCCCGGTGCTATGGGTAGCGCGTCACAGGTTGTTTATGCAACTGTCAAGCTACGTTTTTTTTTATAAATTGTAGACAGACGTCTGTTATGTACAGTTATATTCACGTATTTTTGTTGTTTATAGTATTTAAAATTAAAATTAACTGAAATTTTTTTGATCGACTCTCTTTTTCACTACTTTAGATTTTTTTTTTTATTTTTATGACTAAAACAAACAAAAAAACGTACGCTATTATGTATATTAGAGTCTAATTATCAATAACTCTCATGCAACGATAATATACATGTATTCTTCCATGTTACTTCTGATGTACAATTTAAATCCTATTTATTTTTATTTACAATACATTTATTATATAATAAATATGCACGAAAAATGCATATACATAAAAATACATAAAGCTACGCCTATTGCAAAAGTTTCAATCCATGCCTCCTAAAACTGTTACCACATCTTGGGCCATAGAGGGTTGAAGATACTTATTGTGTTCGGTAAAGCTTGTAGAAATCTTATAGAGATGTTCTACTTGATACATTTTTTGTGATTACTTAATCGTGCCAGATAGAGCAAGGCCACTGCAAATACTGAATCTTCCTTTGAAACAGTGAATGGGACACCTGAAGCTTTCAGAAGATATTCCGAAAGTTCACTGAAAAGTCACTTACATGCACATTCAATGCATAGACTAAAATGCCATATCGAAAAAGTGTTAATACGTCATCCAGTAATTTGAAATAAGAATCCTTTAGGAATGTGAATACTACAAATATTGCAACACATTACATTGCAACAAATCAACGATGAACAAACTTCGAGACCTCACCAAACACTATGTACATTGTAACAAATCAACACAAAGTTTCGAGACTCCACCAAACACTACGTACATTGTAACAAAACAACACAAAGTTTCGAGACTCCACCAAACACTACGTACATTGTAACAAATCTACACAAAACTTCGAGACCTCACCAAACACTATGTACATTGTAACAAATCAACACAAAACTTCGAGACCTCACCAAACACTATGTACATTGTAACAAATCAACACAAAGTTTCGAGACTTCACCAAACACTACGTACATTGTAACAAATCAACACAAAACTTCGAGACCTCAACAAACACTATGTACATTGTAACAAATCAACACAAAGCTTCGAGACTTCACCAAACTCTATGTACATTGTAACAAATCAACACGAAGCTTCGAGACTTCACCAAACACTACGTACATTGTAACAAATTAAAACAACTTCGAAACCTCAACAAACACACTGAGACTTAAACTGCGTCCTATACGATATAAAAATAGTGTGCTGAAGGTTCGTAATAAACTAATAGATTATTGAATGATCGGTTCTCAGACCATTGGGCAGTGATTACCAGTCTATTAGGCTGGTAATCCAGTGTGGTTCTTCAGTTCAACAGAACCCTAATTTAGTTATCCACATTCCCGAGCATAGTTTGGGCGCAAGATTTCCATGTGTTGCTGAGACTGACATAATACAGTAGTCCCGGTTTACTGACTAATTTTATTAATAAGCTGTTATTTTACTTAAGTAAACTTCTTTTAAAATCTATAATTTGTTGGGCTACTTTCTATATCTTATGTCTATGTGCCCAGTGTCTCTTGTTATCTTAACATTTATAACAAACCACGGTAAGGGTGGGGCTCGAACCCCAACCGTTCCGTGGTTTGTTTGCAATCGTGTTATAATAACGAAAACGTTTATAATAGTAAGTCTGCCGACTTTTCGGGTCCCGTGTCTCCTAAGACCAGCAAATCCCATAAGCCTTAATGGACACAAAAGGTATAGCACCAATGTTACGATCCTGGCCTGTGGACCACTAATTAGTTTAGTCCTTATCGTAACAAAGTACAGCAGGTGCTGGGAAGTATCAAAGTACTACTCACTATCTGAGTCATAGAAGGAAATGAGATCTTTAAGGTGTTTTCACGATTTTATTTAAAAATAAACTAAGATTTTCAGGGCACTTAGTAAAATAAACAAATAATACCACCTCTTAACTCTTAGGAGGGGTGTAAACACTTTTAATAGGCTTTTTATTTCACTCTTGTATAAATATATATATGTAGAGTAATCAACTTGTCTAATACGGCACCACGAGCTACAATTGTCTGTACTGTCTTAACATAATAGCATAAGTAAAGAAGATATATGTCACCTCCTCTGAATTGAAACACTTCACAACGTCAGCAACGGGTTAGAGTTAATCACAAGACTTAGGTGGACACTCACTGTATTGGTGGTCTCTCGGTACCACTGTTTTCCCGCGAGAATCAGAACTCGCCAGTGAAATATACCTCCAAAGACTATTCTGGAGATAGGAGTGAGGGACTAGGAGAGCCTTTTAGGTAATGCCCACTGTACCAGAGGTGAGAGCGAACTGTTTCCTCTAGTAAGAGAAGTTGTTAACTTCAACCTACTAAGGAGGGAGTGTAAGAACCTACTTCTTGTCAGGAGTGGGTGTGGGAACCTACTGACGAGTCCCAACACTTTAGTATTTATTTAAGCTGTCCACATAACTATTGGATTTCTTAGTGTTATTCTCACATATTATTAGATGTTCATTAAGCTTCACTTCTGTTTTTTTTTTCCATATGTTGGGAACTTGTATTAATAAAATATATGAAGTTTAGCTGCACTGAAGCAACGTGACAAGATTTCATAACAATTGTTCGTTGTTTTGTTTAATTTCGAATATTTTAATGCCTTTTAAGATCAATTGCGTAGTGCCCTTTGGTATAACTGAATGTTCATGTTAAATCAATTATTGTTAGTTGTCATGGAAAAATGAATCAATTTAGTCCTATAAATACGTTTCGTAAGCTCGGTATCAACGAACACAACAGGACAATGGCGTAATTGGGATCTGCACCCGCGTCCTCGGGTTTCCAGCACGTTGGGCTAATTCAGTGACGCTAATGCAGTGAACAGGGAAAAAATAGTGGTAATCTCAGAGGGCTGATTATAATGTACATCAGTTCATTGACACTGGGTTTATAAAATTTACATATTATTCCTCGTTACGTCACAGTATCATGGTGCAACACACCCTCCACTTCCTATCAAAATCAACGCATCAATATAACATATAATATAACATATGTAAGACACATATGTTATATTGATGCGCAGCTTGGTAACGATTAACCATTAACATCTGGCATCATCAACGTAGCCTGGTGTTAGACACCTTCCAGTTCCTGGCATCATCAACGTACCCTGGTGTTATACACCTTCCAGTTCCTGGCATCATCAACGTACCCTGGTGTTAAACACCTTCCAGTTCCTGGCATCATCAACGTACCCTGGTGTTAGACACCTTCCAGTTCCTGGCATCATCAACGTACCCTGGTGTTAAACACCTTCCAGTTCCTGGCATCATCAACGTACCCTGGTGTTAAACACCTTCCAGTTCCTGGCATCATCAACGTACCCTGGTGTTAAACACCTTCCAGTTCCTGGCATCATCAACGTACCCTGGTGTTAAACACCTTCCAGTTCCTGGCATCATCAACGTAAACAAGTACTGGTCACGCTCCAGTTTATCAATAATCTCCAAATTATTTTTCAGCATTACTGCCAACTCTTCATCATCCACTTACTCTAAAGCTAAAACTTCCTCCATATCATTTTCACAATTAATAATGCTGACCTGGAAGCCGGTAAGTAGTGTAGTGCTTATTCAGATTTGCATATTCAGTAAAAACAAAGATCTTGAAGTAGCTGGTGATTCACTTACTAAAGCAAATGCATATTGCTCTGATGAGATTATAAGGCTAACAGCATCAACAGAGGGCGCTGGGAAATCTTTTTTGTAAGCGCATCTCTTGAGTTAATAATCCTGCCCTCTGAGTAGCGAGGCATTCAGAGTGCTCGAGACACAAGGGATGATTTCGGCTAGTAGCATTATGATCTTCAGATGAAGCAATAACAACGTAAGTCTTCTTATGCACTGTCACCTAGCTCTCTCTTCCAACAAAAACGTCAATATTTAAAAATACTATATTAGCATATAGTCGTAGCTTGTTCAGGGGCAAAACTTTCTTTGTGAGAGTGCAGAGAATTTGAGGGCTCATATCTTATTCTGTCTCTGTCTGCTTCTCTGTCTGTCTGTCTCTCTCTCTCTCTCATTTTTTTTACACAGGGTTTAGCAAGAGCAAGATTAGAAGGGTTCCAAATTTTATTCATAAGCTTAGAGCTGTTACCTACATAGCTCATTTGAAAGATTTTTATTGTTAAGGAACATACAAGTACCGAACAGGATGCAGTTGGAGCCATCTGTGGGATACTATTTTTATTTGATCAACTCTCTCTCTCTTCTTCTGTCTCTCTTTCTATCTCTATCTCTCTCTCTCTCTGTATGTTTCTCTGTCTGTCTGTGTCTGTATGTTTCTCTCTCTGTCTCTGTTTCTGTCTGTCTGTCTGTCTCTCTCTCTCTCTATCTTTGTCTCTCTCTCTCTCTCTCTCTCTCTCTCTCTCTCTCTCTTGGTGTGTGTGTGTGTGTGTGTGTGTGTGTCAGGTCTTGAAACATTTGACTGGAACCAATCTTAAAAATTTAGTCAAGTGGCTTCTCTGTAATACGTAATTCCCGATCTTGTTGAGTCATTGTGTAATAGGTTAGTTGCTGATATGTAACTCCTAAGCGCAAATTTTAAAACAACGTCTGGTTTCCATTGTCCCTTTGAAATACTAAAATTAGGCGTAGTAGCTATGAGAGCAGAGTCTATGACTGGACCGATGAAGCCACTGGCAGGCGATACATTTCAACAATAAAGAGCCCCAAATGCTGCACAGGTGTCGGTTGTCATAAACATTTACATCACAGATTTTGGATGTAGCTAAGGGGTGTGGCTGACAGCATGGTAGGTGGAGAACACAACAGGGAAGACCAAACATTGTTTGGCATAACGAACACAGTAAGGCAGAGAGAACGTAATGTTGTAAAGTTGAGAGAACGAAGTGAGACTAAAAAAAACGTAATTATGCAGAACAATCATAGTGAGAGTGAGAGAAGGTAATGAAACAGAAAGGACTTACTGAGGCGGAGAGAACATAATGAAGAAGCTAGAACATAATGAGACAGTTATCAAAGGGAATATACCAGGACAAAGAGGAGACAAAGTGAACATAGTAAAATGAAGATAAAATGATAAGACAAAGAGGGAACTGTAAGGCGCTGAGTCGATAAACAGAGAGAATTATAGAGAATCTGAGAGAACATAGGGAGGAACAAACAGCATAGTTAAGCAAAGAGAAAGAAACCAGACAGAGGAAACGTGGTAACAAATACCTACAAGGTGTGATCAACACGGGAACTTCTTTTAACATTAACTTGTGATGCTCTTGCTTGCTGTGTCTCTGGTAATAGATGTCATGTTGGGTGTCTCTGGGGTGGTAAGTCCGGCAAGGTTAACTGTTTCTCTAAGTGATTAGTCTCGTCAGATTGCCTGTGCCCATTTTCCTGATAAGTTTTGTTAGGTTGACATATTGTAGTATAACACCCCTCAAAACCCTATTTTCCTCCTGCGTAACCCCATTATCTTTCTCCCAACCAGGGCGGCCTTAACACCATCACTGTCTTCAAGACTGCTACAACATCTTCCTTCCCACCATGGCTAACTCAACGTCATCCTCACCTCCAGGATATCTCAACATATTCCTTTCTTTAAGGGTTGCCTCAACTCCTTCCATCTCTTAATGGCTACCTTACCTTACTTGGAATAAACCTGTAAGGGGTTTTGTGGGTCAACGCCCCCACGGCCCAGTCCGTGATCAGGCATCGCGGTGGATCAGGGCCTGATCAACCAGGCTGTTACTGCTGGCTGCACGTAAACCGGCGTACGAGCCACAGCCCGGCTGATCAGGAACTGACTTAAGGTACCTGTCCAGCGACTTACTGACGATAGCCAGTGGTCTATTAGTAATCCCCTTATGTATGTTGGGAGGCAGTTAAAAAGTCTTGGGCCTCTAACACTTATTATGTTGTCTCTTAGCGTAGTCGTGGCGCCCCTTCTATTCATTGGTGGAGATGTTGCATTTCTTGCCAAGTCTTTTGCTTTCGTAGGGAGGGATTTTCGTGTGCAGATTAGGGACTAGTGCCTCTAGGATTTTTCAAGTGTATATTATCGTGTATCTTCCTCACCGGCGTTCCAGGGAGTACAAATCAAGGGACTTTAACTGTTCCCAGTAATTTAGCTGCTTTATCGTATTATACTTGCTGTGAAAGTTCTCTGTATATTCTCCATGGCCTTGAAAGGGGCCATAATGTACATCAATATTCCTGCCTAAAGAAAACAAGCGACTTGAAGAGAATCATCATAGGGTTAGCATCCCTAGTTTTGAAGGTTCTTATTATCAATCCTAACATTTTCCTAGCAGATGTGGTAGACACATTACTGTGATCTTTGAAAGTGAGATCTTCCGACAATATCACTCCCAGGTCCTTCACATTAGTTTTTAGCTCTATTGTGTAATTGGAATTTGTTTTATACTCTGAAACAGTTTTAATTTCCTGGAGTTTTCCTTAGTGGAGTAATTGAAATTTGTCTTTAGTGAACTTCAAATTGTTTTCTGCAGCCCATTTAAAGATTTGGTTGATGTTCACTTGGACCTTAACACCTTTCTTTCTTCTGCAGGGCCGCCATGAAACCTGTTTTTCCTCCAGGGATGCCTCAACACCTTTAGCACCTTACATTCCTCCAAGACTGCCTCAACACATCCCATTTACAGGGCTGCCTCAACACTTTATTATCTTCCTCAATACCTTTCCTTCCCTCTTGGTCTGCTCCAACACCTCCCTTACATCCAGGGCTTCCTCAACACTTCCTAATTCAACAAAGCTGCTCCAAGACCTCCATCCTGGGCAACAAAAACACCTTCCTTCCCTCATGACTGCTTCAACACTCTCCTTCCCTCCTGCGGAGCCTCAACGTCTTTCTTCCTTCCTTAGCTGCCCGTTTAATTTTCCTTCCCGTAACATTTTCTTCTCATTTATTGCACGAAAACAGAATTCCTTTTGAGTCATATAAAATTGACGAATGGACAACTGCATATATATATATATTTGCCAATAAGTTTCGTAAACTTTTTCCCTAGTTACAGTACAACAATGTAGAAAATTTTAAAAATGGGATGAAAACAATTAAAGTAACCCATTTTAGGTACTCCCTCCAGAGGACGCCAAATAGCAGAGAGATATTGAACATCGGCCTTCACATTATCTTATTTGACTAGAAGAAAAAAGATACAGTTTAAGCTTCTGAGACTTCGAGAGTGAAGCAATGTCATTATATCTTCCTCAAGTAACTGAGACAGGACGAAGATTTATGTCCTCCAAGACATCTCCATCATAATGTCAACACTTTTCCCTTGTGTCTACAAGACAGGTGGTATTAACAGAGCAAAAGAACCCCATCAACAGCATATTATGTTGCTATGGTAAATAGCTTGCAACCTGGGTTGATGAATGAAGGTTGTGACACTACAGTACACTACAGTACACTACAGTACACTTCCACTTTATTAAACAATAAATAATTTATTCTATGATCATATAATTTCCTCCACTTTCTATACAGTCTACGTCATATCAAATTTAATAATTAGGTGTCGTCTGAAAGGAGGTAGATGAAGTACTTTTAAGATTTTTTTTTCTTCCTTGCCCTAAGGTTCCATGGTTTCAGTGTGATAACTTTAGAACGTCTCTTCTGATCGACTTCAAACTTTCAGCCTCGGTGTATCTTACATAGAAGGTTTGGGTTATTTTGGGGGACTATGGAGGTTACAGTTTGCTAATTTCACATACTGAAAATAGGAACTGTTTCTGTGTGATAACACGAGCATGACTCTTGAAGTTCCATTATTTTATGTGCATTATCTCACGTACTAACAGTATCAGAAAGTATTGTTCTAAAATTGGAAAATCTCTCTACTGATCGGTTTACTGTAATTCATGCATACTTTGCTTAGTTATTACAATTAAAACTAATTGCTAAACTCACAAAGGTCATACTGCACTGCTTATTCTGCCTAAGTAAATCCCAATTTCCTTGTTTTATTAATTAGAAAATTGGGATTTACAGGTTTCTGTGTAATACCCGGAGAATACTTCTCTGATGACGAGTCGTGTAGTAAAGGCGGTGTATCTTACGAAGGAAAGACGTCGAATTGTTTTTGGGTCTTCGTAGTTGTTAATTTTCTAACTTTTTTGACGACACTGTGATAATGGCTGCCATGCATAACTTGTGAAGGCATCTTCTTATTAGAATAAAGTTCAGAATGTTATTAGATTGCGTAGGTGCCATTTTTTAAAACTGTTAACATAACTGTAGATGTCTCGTATCTGCGTCATGAGGCCAAAACCACATTATCTTTAAATTAAAGGTAAATACATATTTTTCGTATTAATTTTTGGAGAATATGAATAAAATATTACTGCGATAACAAAACAGAAAAATTATGAAAACCGGCACTTTTTATGGCATTTTAGAGTTTGATAAATTTATAATAGTCTTAATCACTTTAGGAAATATTTACATAATAGCGCCATCTCAGGGAGTTTTTTTTTTTTTTTTACTTTTTTTCCTCTACAGGCTTGGAGAAGAATTAAATATACATGCAATATTAAAACCTAGGTATTGTGAAACCTAAAAAGCGGTACATCAGTTCATTGTTCATTGCTACACTGATATGACAAAGTTTATTTTAATAGAGTGAGTGCAATGCTGAGTTGTCTAGCTTGAGGGTCAGTGCATATGCAGTGGTGAACTTTTCTTTATTGCTTTACAGGGATTTTCTATGAACATATAATTAGAAACTATGTTGCAACTTGCACTATGCCTCTTGCATAAATTGAGGTACGGAGGCCTAGTGCACTGAGCCTGGCGTACTGAGGCTGGTGCACTGAACCCGGTGCACTGAGGCTGGGATTATGGGATAAGGGATATGGAAGACAATTCTCTCAGATTACTCAGAGATCAAAACATATTCAACAATAGCATGAACTGTCAAATACCATTCTTGAGGTGATGAGTGTGGTTTTAGTTTGCTAACTTTCCAGAGACTTACGGGAGTGCACTCAGAGAGTACCGGTGTCATGTAAAAAATATATGAGAAAAAATAAAGAGAGACATTTTCGTTTTTTTTTCACTATCACAGACTTGAAAGGTAGAGATCATACCTCCAGCAACAGAACTAAAGCGAAGTTGAAATTACATCTCTCAGAGTGATACTGTGACTCTTCTGCTGAGATTAACTTATGTTATTAGTATGTGTAAAATGGTATAAAATACAGACAAATTGATGATTAAGACACATGTGCAACAGTTGGGTATCATTATTGTTGAAACGTTTCGCCTACACAGTAGGCTTCTTCAGTCAAATACAGAGGCAGAAAGTGTAGTAGTGAAATGAAGATGATGAATCAGTCCATTAACTTTGTAGAATACATCATCTTAATTTCACCACTACATCTGCTGCCTTGTATTTGAGTGAAGAAGTCTAATGTGTAGGCGAAACGTTTAAAAAAATAAGATACCCAACTGTTGCACATGTGTCTTAATCATCAATATGTCATTAGAAACTGAAAGCAATATTTCTCAATTTGCTCTTATTATTCCCCTGAATATAAGTGTATATAATTACCAGATGTGTGACTATTGCTTGCTCTGTTATGTAGTAATGGGTTTTCATAGTAAATTAAAAATTAAATGGTTTAACATGTTTTAATCCCTTGAGGATGTAATCACTGAACAAAGATTGAAATTTTAATACATTGAAAGAACATCATTAAATAGTTAATTAGATACTGACAAAGTTAATTTTCATGACAGAATAATTACTAATTGCAAATAATTACTATCTGTGGAGATTTCTTTAATACAATGCTTTTAATGTAACGTGCAATTGGTTTGAGACTGTCTGGAGTCCTCCCGGTGTTTCCCTCGTTATGTAGTTCTGTACTCTGTTGATTGTATGTCCGGCCTGCGGACACAGTGGGAAAAGACAAGGGTTTGGTTTGGAATCTGTCTTGGTCTCGATCCGAATGGGCATGGGCCTGTTATGGGTTGTATCTTGATTTCACTACTATGTTCTTCACAGAGTTTTCCCTCCTGTGGTTGATGAGTGACCACCCCAATTCCTTATTTTATACATCCCACATTCATTAACTCTCTTGCTCTTCTGCCTCTTACGATTTTGAGGTGCAAGTATGCTGCTTGCTTCCACTGAGGCACATTAGGCTGCATAACTAATAGTTTCTGATTAGGCAGTACTGTTGTACTAAACAAAGTTCTAACGCTTCAAGAGTGTTTTTATAAACTGTTCCTGGGCCGCAAATACATAGCTGTCAGGAGAGACTATTGTACTCCACACGCCCCACCTTCACATCTGTTTTTTTCCTATAGTGGCTCATGTTATCCTCTGTTGGATTAAAGTAGCTACTGGTGAGTGAAAAGTATCTTAAGATCATCCAAACGCTCCTTGTGTTAAATTATACATTTGTCGTATTATAAATCGTGTTTGAAAAACTCAAAAAGAAAAGAGCAATATAAAAAGAGTGCAGCAGAGGTATCAAGGAAAACATGAAAATAAGTGGGATAGTCAGAAATAATTACCTTAGTGTAAGAAGTGGAGGTGGAAAATCAATTGGAAGATAACACTGCAGCCAAAGTCAATATATTAAGTCTATAACTTCTGCAGTGCTTTGAAATCAACAGTTTCTAATATTTATTGTTAACATAAATTTTCAAACGAATAGAAACATGTAAAACTTATTAACCTTTTTTAACTGTACCTGCTGACGAAGTATCTGAAAAACAATATAAATGTGCAACAAGGGAAATTTAGTTAAGTTTCCCCAAGTAAATTATGGCGTACAAAATACTGAGCAAGCACTAACAACCTGTGTGTTACAAGATGAATAGCATTATTTTCCACGTAGAAACACAATTTACGCCAAAGTTATTTTAAGTTATGTTAAGTGCGCTGTGAACAGTGTTCAAGTGTTTACATGCATCGCCCCGTCATGGGGGATGTCGGTGACGGGCTCTTGATCCCAGGAACATCACTTATCTCATCATTCTTGGATCGAGCCTGAAAGCCTCTCATTTCCCAGGCGCTACATGATCCTTGCGGGTGTAGCGCTTCTTTCTCATTAAAATATAAATTAAATGCAACTATTCTCGTGTTACAACGTTATTATATTCTAAACTTTCATCTCAGAAGAATACGTATTTGCTTATTTAAAATCAGCTTATTGTAAGTGAGAGCAGCAGTGTATAGGCAAAGAGGATATAATTGAAGTTCACTTACATTTATGAGTCAAAGTCATTTTTGTATTATTAATTCATGAATCATGGACTGGTGATGTACAGGTGACATGCAGCACGTACGTGAATGACCCTCAAATAGTCTGTAAGCTTTAAACCAATCAGAGCAACCAAGCAACCGTGGGGTGGGGACTGTGTAAATATCACGTATTTCATCACACATAAAGAGAAACACAAACGTGCTTATGTTTTTAAGAAGTACTGAGAGATGATTGAAAACACATTAGATAAAACTGAGAAAAAGTATCAATACGCAATATCACATAGCCTTATGATATTTTTCTACATTGTTATACAGTGATTGTCAATTATTGTTTTCGTTATGAACGTACGAAGCTCAAACCTGTTATTCTACCTTGGTATTTTTCGAAATAAACCTCTGTTTAGGACACTGCAGGTGATGCCACTCTTTACTGGCTCGCATTTTTCAGCCGAATTATAAGGTAAGACGCGTTGACAAGTACTCTTAAATTATTTTTTTCTGACTATCAAGTTGTTCGATATCACTTCAATGTTTAATGTTACTGCCGTAATTTTCCTTAACCCACATTACCGACGCAGTGAATTTTCTCAAGACATATGATACTGTACGTAATCCAAGTCTGTAATGTCGAAACATTTACGTGCAGTCGCAAGAACACGCAAATGTTAGGCAAGATTACATCTCCTTCATCGCCTCAGATAATTCTCAGTGATCTTGTAAGGCACATAACCAGTGGTAACGTTAATAACTCCGATAAAAATAACATTAATTAGCCATAATAATTCCGTTATGGTTCTTAGCGTATTACGTAAGTCAGGTACACGGTGGCGCTGCTATAAGTTAAAGGGAAAGACGAGCTACAAGGATGTTGGAAGTATTTCTTCAGCCTCAGGGTGGTCAGCAAGTTGAATAGCCTCGAGGAAGTGCCGAAAAATGTTCCATACTTAGCTTAAAGGTTGGTAGACAAGAGCCTTTAAAGTCCAGGAGGAAAAGAGTCTTGCAAGCCGCAAGTTAGAAACACGATCCAGGAGCTATGACTAGACCCCTGTAACCACATATAGGTGAGTAAATCTTCACTATAATATAAACCCAACATCACTATAATACACACACTGTCATTATAATGAAATTATGTGTGCTAATTAAAGTGAAGAGGTTGTAAAGTCAGGCCGAGTTGACTGTATATAAAGGATTAATTATAAAATAAGAAGTATACCCTTTTTATATGCACTGCAGTTCTCATTGTATACACATTACATATATACCAGTATATCTATCTAACTATCACTATATATATATATATATATATATATATATATATATATATATATATATATATATATATATATATATATATATATATATAACATATATAGGAGGAGGTATCACATCTAGAACTGTACTGGGGACGCTCATCCTCAGAGAAGAGAATAAACATATTTCAGGGAATACTCAAGGTTCTCCCCGGAGCTGTTTGAATATTTTCTTCCCCTACCACCCCTATATTCTATTTTCTATGTGAATTTTATTTATAAACAATATACACTGACAAAAAAATACAAACATGAATACATTGGTACACTATATAAAATATTATGAATCTCTTCCAGCTCCTCCGAAGCTGGACGCGAGCCAAGTATGCAGCAAGCATTTCCCCTCTGGATGGCCACACTGAGGCGCTAGAACATGAAAGTGGCCACCCTCGGGTCCCTGGTGGTGTCGATGAGTCTGGAACCTTTAAGGAAACGTGTCTCGTTTTTCCCCATGATCCCAAGGTGTCAGATCCCACAGGGACACATTGATACTGTTGGCTTACGTATCTGTACCTGCCAATCTTATACTCCTCCCTGTGATCAGCAGCTCCTCCCTGTCACCCGACACTGTGATGGATGTAGGTGTCAGCCAGCATCAACACACAGGTATAGTCCCATGCTAAGAGCTTGCCATACTTCCAAGGATAAATGGTGATCCCGTCAGGGCAGTTTACTGGGTTGTGAGTATTGTTGGCTACTAGTGATCGGGGCTCTCTTTCGGCTGGGCATCCAGCTGTAGCAAGACTTCTCTTTATGATGTCGTTGACTTCACTGTGTCTTGCGTGCCAACCCTTGGTTTACGAGCAGTTAAGAAAATGTAGACCATATTGGTCGGTTTGTGAATCGCCGCAAATACACGTATATTCCGTGTGAATTTTGGCAGCAGGGCGCAGAGCCACTGCAATACGGAGAGTCTTATGGTAGAGGCGTGTTCCCATTGCCGAAATGGGAACTATTTGGAAGTCCCCAGAGTTATGTGCACTCATAGCTTGGAGCCGGGCAGTCTTCCTGTCTGATGTTACATCCTTAAGCATGTTGGCAAGTACTTTTTCAGCGATGGGACCATACCAACTTGGCTGTTTGTAAGCCAGTGCTGCAATAGGTTTTGGTACTGGGGCAGCGAGAGTCTCCCATTCAGTGATGGCACTGGCGTAGCTAGGGTCTTGTAGTCCTGCTGAGTCACTGAGGTTGTCCAGAAGAATTTGTTTTATTAACTCGTTTGATGCTATGGAAGAGGATAAGAAAGCTGGTAGGGCAATCAGGGAGGATTTGCGTACTCCCAGCCCCCCAAGCCTGACTGGAAGTGAGGCTTGCAACCACTGTCCATCTTCAAATGAAAGATTCAATACACTCTCTAGCATGGTCTTAAGGAGAGAGTCATATTCCTTGAGTTTCGGACTGCTGAAGACTGGGAGAATCTCAGGAAGTATGTAAGTTTTAGGATTGACAGGCACCTGTTGAGTAGGTAGAAGGCATCATGTGTATCAATGTCTTTCATCCTGCCTTCCATCGTCCTGAGGTCTGTGATTTTCTTTTCTAGGATCAGATCAATGGCATTGAGCTCAAGAGGAGCACCAAGCAGAGTGCTGTTGGCTGGATCAATGGCTCGTGCTCCTGGTAAAACATCACTAATATTGATAGAAATTATTTCACATTTGGTGGGGTTTAAAGATAGGCCCAGGCTCTCTCCTATGTCTTTAATTTTTCTGATGTCCTCTAAGAGAGATTCTGTAGTGCCAGCTAGGGTACCATCATCCAAGAACCAGATATTGAGTCAATTAGCAAGAACTCATTTAAAATTATGTCCATTCAAAAATTTTCTCTTATACATTTAAATTTTTTTTTTTAATTTATGTTAATGTAAAAATTAATAATTTTGTACAAAAAGAACCATAGAAAGCTTACTTAGCCTTTATTATAACAAGCGCAATTTAATTTAGCCTAATCCAACTAAATATATTTTAGGTAAGTTTTCAATAATTTAATAATAAACAAACACAATGAAATATTTTTTGTTTCGTTAGGTTCAGAATGAGTTTTGCCTAATTATCGCATACACAAATTTTCGCTTGCCACATTCGGCAAGAAGAGCGTTGCTATTTAAACCAAAATCGCAAGTTTTACATATTGATCAATACCACTCGTTCGTGGTTACAATAATATAAAATACTGGTCGCTGGGCTAGTACACCAAACAGGGAGTAGAATGAAATTAGCTCAGAGGCACCCACACCACCGTATGTTGTCGGACTAGAGCGTCATCTGTCCTTCGCTCACCATGAGGCAGGCAAAGCAGCATGGGTTCAACTCCTTGGCTAGTCGCAGTGCTGTTATTGATATATATATATATATATATATATATATATATATATATATATATATATATATATATATATATATATATATATATATATATATGTATATATATATGTATATAAATATATATATATATATATATATATATATATATATATATATATATATATATATATATATATATATATATATATATATATATATATAGTCCCGAATATGTAAAATTGGTCATTTAGTAAGAACTCATATAAAACTAAGTTCTCTCTTAAAAAAACATGTACAATGTATACAGGCTAAGCTGGTATCAATTACCTACTACTATTTAAAAAGTCCCTTGTTATGCAGTGCATTTCGGGCAATTTAGGTCAATTTTGTCCCCAGTATGCGACCCACAACAGTCGACTAACACCCTGTTTCACTGATAGGTGAAGATGGACAGCAGGTGTCTTAAGAAACACCTCCTAATGTTGCCACCCGTATCGGGGATCGAACCACGGACCTCAGTGTATGAACTCAGTGCGCTAACAATCAGTTCACACACACACACACGCACTCATCTCTTCTCTTCAACGAATATTTTATTTTAAGAGCACATGTAAAGATAGTTAAAAAATGTAAATCACTCGCTAAATAGAGTCGAATTAAAAAAAGTTATCTAATTAATTGCCGGGTTGTCTTCAGGTTTAGTGTTTCCTGATTGGTTGTTGAGAGGGCTGGTCTTATTCGCAGCTGCTAATTGGTAGTTGGCTCCTATCACTCAAATTCGTTTATTTTTACACTATTATTCACGAATTTCGGAGTTATTTTATACCCTATCACAGACAATACACTTAAGTACACAAACACAAAATGGAAGAAACATTTAAGATGTGTGGGGGCAGCAGGTGTGTTGGACAGCAGGTGTGTGGGGCTGCTTATGGGGTTAGTGTATGTGTTTGGGGGCAGCAGGTGGGGTGAGTGTTGGTGTGTGGGAGCAGCAGGTGGGTAGAGTGTTGGTGTGTGGGAGCAGCAGGTAGGATGAGTGTTAGTGTGTGGGGGCAGCAGAAGGTGCGAGTGTAGGTGTGTGGGAGCAGCAGGTGGGGTGAGTGTAGGTATGTGGGAGGAGCAGGTGCTGTGAGTGTAAGCGTGTGGAAGCAGCAGGTGGTGTGAGTGTAGGTGTGTGGGAGCAGCAGGTGGTGTGAGTGTGTGTGTGGGTGTAGCAGGTTGGGTGAGTGTAGGTGTGTGGGAGCAGCAGGTGGTGTGAGGGGTGGTGTGTGGGAGCAGCAGGTGGTGTGAGGGGTGGTGTGTGGGAGCAGCAGGTGGTGTGAGTGAAGGTGTGTGGGAGCAGCAGGTGGGGTGATGTTGCAATCAAAGAGTACGTCACCCTTTTTCGGAGCATGTTAACACACCCACATAGGCTGCCCCACCAAACAGCGAACTATCTTGTTAAGGGTTTGGTGATCGGGGCCCCATCACCAAATCAACAACTTGGTTCAGCCAATCATAGTGCGGGTCTGGCAATGGGAAAGGTGACGTGGATTCCACTCACATGTTTGCCATTGTCATTCCCTCCCTGAGATGGTTGTTGTACGGTTGTCTCTATCTATTGGCTGTTGTTCTGATTTGACTACCATGGCGTGCACTACTAATACTACTATCTCTGTATATAGTGTACATATTTGTATAAAGCCTTATAATATACTTGGTGAAGGAAAATACAAAAAAAAGTAATAATTGTTTGGTGAAAGAAATACAATTCAAAGCATTTTCTACTGTGTTTCTTTGCTCCAAGTTCCCTTTTACACTCAGGATAACAGGCCTTAGGTGAGTGCATGTGTGTGTGGGAGCAGCAGGTGGTGTAAAGGGTGGTGTGTGCGAGCAGCAGATGGCACGAGTGTAGGTGTATGGGAGCACAAGGTGGGGTGAGTGTAGTTGTGTGGGAGCAGCAGGTGGTATGAATGTAAGTGTTTGGGGGTAGTGTGAGTGTAGATGTGTGGGAGCACAAGGTGGGGTGAGTGTAGGTGTGTGGGAGCAGCAGGTGGTGCGAGTGTAAGTGTGTGAAGGCAGCAGGTGGTGTGAGTGTAGGTGTATGGGACAGCAGGTTGGGTGAGTGTAGGTGTGTTGGAGCAGCAGGTGGTGCTAGTGAAGGTGTGTGGGAGCAGCAGGTGGCGTGAGTGTAGGTGTGTGGGACCAGCAGGTGGCGTGAGTGTAGGTGTGAGGGATTAGCAGGTGCTGTGAGTGTGTGTGGAAGCAGCAGGTGAGGAGGGTGTAGGTGAGTGAGACCAGCATGTGGTGTGAAGGGTGGTGTGTGGTAGCAGCAGATGGGATGAGTATAGGTGTGTGGGAGGAGCAGGTGTTGTGAGGGGTGGTGTGTGGGAGCAGCAGGTGGCGTGAGTGTAGGTGTGTGGGACCAGCAGGTGAAGTGAGTGTTGGTGTGTGGGAGCAGCAGGTGGGATGAGTGTTAGTGTGTGGGGCCAGCAGGTGGTGTGAGTGTAGGTGTGTGGGAGCAGCAGGTGGTGTGAGTGTAAGTGTGTGGGGGCAGCAGTTTTGGTGAGTGTAGGTGTGTGGGAGCAGAAGGTGGTGTGAGTGAAGGTGTGTGGGAACAGCAGGTGGGGTGAGTGTAGGTGTGTGGTAGCAGGAGGTGGTGTGAGGGATGGTGTGTGGGAGCTGCAGGTCGCGTTAGTGTAGGTGTGTGGGAGCAGCAGGTGGTGTTAGAGGTGGTGTGTGGGAGCAGCAGGTGGTGTGAGTAAGTGTGTGTGAGCAGCATGTGGGGTGAGTGTATGTGGGTGGGAGCATCATGTGGAATGAGTGCAGGTGTGTGGGAGCAGCAAATGGGATGAGTGTAGGTGTGTGAGAGTAGCAGGTGGTGTGAGGGGTGGTGTGTGGGAGCAGCAGGTGGCGTGAGTGTAGGTGTCTGGGTGCAGCAGGTGGTGTGTGTGTAAATATGTGATAGCTACAGGTGGGGTGAGTGAAGATATGTGGGAGCACAAGGTAGGGTGAGTGTAGGTGTGTGTGACCAGCTGGTTGTGTGAGTGTGGGTGTGTGGGAGCAGCAGGTGGTGTGAGTGTAAGTGTGTGGGAGCTGCTGGAGGGGTGAGTGTAGGTTTGTTTAAGCACAAGGTGGGGTGAGTGTAGGTGTGTGGGAGCAGCAGGTGGTGTGAGTGTAGGTGTGTGGGAGCAGCAGGTGGTGTGAGTGTAGGTGTGTGGGGGCAGCAGGTTGGATGAGTGTAGGTGTGTGGGAGCAGCAGATGGGGTGAGTGTAGGTGAGTGGGAGCAGCATTTGGTGTGAGGTGTTGTGTGTGGGAGCAGAAGGTGGGGTGAGTGTAGTTGTGTGGGAGCAGCAGGTGGTGTGAGTGTGTGTGTGGGGGCAGCAAGTGGTGTGAGTGTAGGTGTGTGGGGGCAGCAGGTTAGGTGAGTGTAGGTGTGTGGGTGCAGCAGGTGGTGTGAGGGGTCGTGTGTGGGAGCAACAGGTGGTGTTAGTAAAGGTGTGTGGGAGCAGCAGATGGGGTGAGTGTAGGTGTGTGGGTGTTGCGTACCCTGACCGGTATCAAAGGAGAAGTGGTTGGCTGACCACTGAGGTGCTGCTAAACGGTTGTTACCGCTGGCAGTACCCAGTGTGACGTAATCATACTCAATGTTGGGGCGGATGAACCGACCTCAGAGTTACCACGACTTCACTGTGTACTACACCAGCTGGATTAGTTTCCTGCTGGCTGCCTGGATTTAGTTCCTCGCAGGCTACGTTACTCAGTCTACTGAAGTTCCTCGCTGGCTTCTGTTACTTGCAGACCTGTGGGTCTCTCTCTACTCAGTCTGCTGAAGTTAGTTCCTCTAGCTTCTGTTATGGATTACTCAGTCTGCTGACCTCATCACTGGCTGTTACCTGCGGATCTTACTCAGTCTGCTGATCAGTGTGGGTGTGACACAGGGAGGATCATGACAAGTTACTTTGTATTGATATGGTGTCGTGTGACACGAGGAATATGGTCATGACAACTGTGTATTTGATCTTGTGTAATGTGACACAGAGGTGTGGCGTACGTGTTTGATATTGTGTAATGGCACAGTGTCGGGTAACACACACTGCAGACGTGTGTGAAACGTAAGCGTGTCGGGAACCTGGAGTGTTAGTGTCATGTAACGCGGTGAACAGGAAGTATTGAGACTGAGTGTCATGATACAGAGAAGGTGTCGTGTGTGACACAGCGAAGATGTCTTATGGGCACAGAGATAAGGGTGTCGTGAGGACACAGTAGAGAAGGCGTGTCGATTGACACCGGGGGCGTGTCATGTGACAAAGAGAACGGGTGTCATGGGACCCCGTGAGAAGGCGTGCCATAAGACAGAGATAAGGGTGTCTGAGGACACGGGGATGGCGTGTCATGACACTGGGGATGGTTGTCATGTTGACATGGAGATGGCAGCGACTCGTGACATTGAACACTATGGGGTCATGACTGTTACTTTGAAATATGTGTAGTCGTGTGACTTGATATAATGTATGTTTCTTTTATATGTACCAAAGAGATAATAATGTTATAATTATGTACCAAAGAAAACTATACTCTTATTTTATATTATTTACTAGTAAAGATTTAAAATATAATGTGTTATATACTCCCGGATATATTCTTATTACAGTTCTGGTGATGGGCTAATAAAATGATATGATATCTTAAAGAAAGCTTAATCAACCAAAATTGTAATATTGCAATAGTGGGAGAAGCAGGTGGTATGAGGAGTGGAGTGTGGGTGCAGCAGGTGGTGTGAGTGTAGGTGTGTGGGAGCAGCAGGTAGTGTGGGTGTGTGTGGAGAAACAGGTGGTATGAGTGTAGGTGTGTGAGAGCAGCAGGTGGTGTGAGTGTAGGTGTGTGGGAGCAGCAGGTGGTGTGGGTGTGTGGGAGAAGCAGGTGGTGTGAGTGTGTCTGGGAGCAGCAGGTGGGGTGAGTGTAGATGTATGGGAGCACAAAGTAGGGTAAGTGTAGGTGTGTGGGAGCAGCAGGTGGTGTGAGTGTAAGTGTGTGGGGGCAGCAGGTGGTGTGAGTGTAGGTGTGTGGAGGCAGCAGGTTAGGTGAGTGTTGGTGTGTGGGAGCAGCAGGTGGTGTTAGTGAAGGTGTGTGGGAGCAGCAGGTGGCATGAGAGGTGGTGCGTGGGAGCAGCAGGTGGGGTGAGTGTAGGTGTATGGTAGCAGCAGGTGGTGTGAGGGGTGGTGAGTGGGAGCTGCACGTCGCGTGAGTGTAGGTGTGTGGGAGGAGCAGGTGGTGTGAAAGGTGGTGTGTGGGAACAGCAGTTGGTGTGAGTGTAAATATGTGGGAGCAGCAGGTGGGGTGAGTGTAGGTGTGTAGGAACAGCAGGTGGTGTGAGTGTAGGTGTGTGGGAGCAGCAGGTGGGGTGAGTATGGGTGTGTGGGAGCAGCAGTGGTATGAGTGTAAGTGTGGGAGCAGCAGGTGGGTGAGTGTAGGTGTGTGTGAGCACAAGGTGGGGTGAGTGTAAGTGTGTGGGAGCAGCAGGTGGTATGAGTGTACATGTGTGGGAGCAGCAGGTGGCGTGAGTGTAGGTGTGTGGGAGCAGCAGATGGGGTGAGTGTAGGAGTGTGGAAGCAGCAGGTGGTGTGAGGGTTGGTGTGTGGAAGCAGCAGGTGGTGTGAGGGTTGGTGTGTGGGAGCAGCAGGTGGTGTGAGGGGGGTGTGGGAGCAGCGGTGGGGTGAATGTAGGTGTGTGGGAGCAGCAGGTGGTGTGTGGAGTGGTGTGTGGTAGCAGCAGGTGGCGTGAGTGTAGGTGTGTGGGAGCAGCAGGTAGTGTGAGTGTAGGTATGTTGGAGCATCATGTAGGGTGAGTGCAGGTGTGTGGGAGCAGCTGTTGGGGTGAGTGTAAGTGTGTGGGAGGGGCAGGTGCTGTGAGTGTGTGTGGAAACAGCAGGTGGTGTGAGTGTAAGTGTGTGGGATCAGCAGGTGGGGTGAGTGTAGGTGTGTGGTAGTAGCAGGTGGGGTGAGTGTATGTGTGTGGGAGCAGCAGGTGGGGTGAGTGTATGTGTGTGGGATCAGCAGGTGGGGTGAGTGTAGGTGTGTGGGAGCAGCAGGTGGTGTGAGTGTATGTGTGTGGGAGCAGCAGGTGGTGTGAGTGTATGTGTGTGGGATCAGCAGGTGGGGTTAGTGTAGGAGTGTGAGAGCAGCAGGTGATGTGAGTGTATGTGTGTGGGAGCAGCAGGTGGTGAGTGTAGGTGTGTGGGAGCAGCAGGTGGTGTGAGTGTATGTGTGTGGGATCAGCAGGTGGGGTGAGTGTATGTGTGTGGGAGCAGCAGGTGGTGTGAGTGTATGTGTGTGGGAGCAGCAGGTGGTGAGTGTAGGTGTGTGGGAGAAGCAGGTGGTGTGAGTGTATGTGTGTGGGAGCAGCAAGTGGTATGAGTGTAGGTGTGTGGGAGCAGCAGGTGGTATGAGTGTAGGTGTGTGGGAGCAGCAGGTGGTGTGAGTTTAGGTGTGTGGGAGCAGCAAGTGGTATGAGTGTTGTTGTGTAGGAGCAGCAGGTGGTTTGAGTGTAGGTGTGTGGGAGCAGCAGGTGGTGTGAGTGTATGTTGGTGGGAGCAGCATTTAGGGTGAGTATAGCTGTGTGGGAGCTTCAGGTGGTTTGAGTGTAGCTGTGTGGGAGCAGCAGTTGGGGAGAGTGTAGGTGTGTGCTAGCAGCAGGTGGTGTGAGTGTAGCTGTGTGGGAGCAGCAGGTGGTGTGAGTGTAGGTGTGTGCTAGCAGCAGGTGGTATGAGTGAAGGTGTGTGGGAGCAGCAGGTGGTATGAGTGTAGGTGTGTGGGAGCAGCAGGTGGTATGAGTGTAGGTGTGTGGGAGCAGCAGGTGGTATGAGTGTAGGTGTGTGGGAGCAGCAGGTGGTATGAGTGTTGGTGTGTAGGAGCAGCATGTGGTTTGAGTGTAGGTGTATTGGAGCAGCAGATGATGTGAGTGTATGTGTGTGGGAGCAGCAGGTGGGGTGAGTGTGGGTGTGTGGGAGCAGCAGGTGGGGTGAGTGTGGGTGTGTGGGAGCAGCAGGGAATGTGAAGGAAAATCGACAGTAAGTAATCAGGCACACACTGCTGGAGAGTGTAACTAAATCTATGTGTTTACGTAATAAGCAGCTCACAAACCGAAACTATACCCATATCAGGACAGTCGTACAGATCGAAGACCCCAATATTGAACTTATAAGGACATTGCAGTATAATATGATATATTACTCATCAGTCATTTCAAAATTATTATGTTTAAAATATATATATACGTAATTTGAATTATCATATGTTATCCTCCTAAATTATGTACTATTCTGCTGATTATATATATATATATATATATATATATATATCTAAATATATATATATTATATTATATATATATATATATATATATATATATATATCTACAGTGGACCCTCGGTTTTCGTTCACCTCCAAACTCGAACAATTATGTAATTGTATTTTAGTAAGTGCTTTTGTAAGTGTATTTTTGGGGGTCTGAAATGACTAATCTAATTTACATTTATCCTTATGGGAATAAATTCGTTCGGTAATGCCACTCAAACAGCATTCTGGAAAGAATTTTTAACGAAAACCAAGGGTCCACTGTATATATATATATATATATATATATATATATATATATGTGTGTGTGTGTGCCACAGTAAAAATAAGAAATAAATCTGAGCGCTTAGATGTGTTTACACACACATCTGCAAAGGAATAGGAAGACAAGACAAGAGAAGCGCATTTTAAATGTTAAACACTGAGGTGACACTCAGACAAGGTGACACTCAGAGAAGGTGACACTCAGAGAAGGTGACACTCAGAGAAGGTGACACTCAGAGAAGGTGACATTCAGAAAAGGTGACACCTCACAAAAATCTGTCTCACACATACATATGTCCAACATCAAGTTAAATTGCTCTTTGATAAAGAACAGTCTGTACTTCTGTGAAAAGTATTTTTACCCCTAAGAATATTAACAATATCCTGGACCAATTTTATACATTCCAGAACTCAAATTAGAAATGTTATACATGCATCATGCATGATGAGAGATGATTCCACAATATTTCGTTGACCTGTAGAATTTCAGGCAAGTAATTCTTTGTCATTATTCCAGTCTACGCAAAGGCCTGTATCCCTTACATGAATGATCAAAACACTGGATTCTTCTCCACAATATATTGCATATTTATTTTGTTTAACTCTGGTCCCAAGAGATTTGCCAATTTTTTATAAATAAAAGTTATCACAGCTTTTATAAGAGATGGAGTATACGTTTTATTTAAGACAAACTGGCAAATCTCTTGACACCAGAGTTAAGCAACATAAATATGCAATATCTAGTGGGCAATACTCTAGTTATGTGACACAGAAGACTACTGTAATAAAGATAAAATTAACATGAATATAATTAAAAGTAATATAACAAATATCATTAACAATAAAATAAACACATTAAATTCTAGGTAAAATTTTACTTTAGAAAATGAACTGATTGTTGACGCAGGTATAAACTGCTTTATAATTTTCACACTAATAGTTTGTGTAGTTATTTTAAATAAAGCAGAGTTGAGAGACATTTGCTGAGGGATGTACGTCTCACAAGCAAGTGCTGTGTTTATTATTGCTTTGCTTGACATTGTTCTTCTAATTCCATGTATAGCTCATTTCTTCCCTTCTTCATTCAACTAGTATGTCTATTGACACAGAATATGATGACGTACCCAATCTGTGTCACTTTTTTGTTCTACTTCATCGTAGTTCTACATGTATCATCGTGGCTGTATATTTTATTTCATTTATGCTATATGTACATTATTCTATCTTTAACACCTTGCATATTCTGTTTACCTTGTGTGTAGGCTTTATTTAGTTTTTCTTTGTTAAGTCTCCTTTGTGTACTGGAAAGATTGTTTTTGCTTATGGCGCCTGATGTTCATTAAGTGGCTCTTGATGGTCATTAAGTGACTCTTGATGTTCATTAAGCAGATCTTGATGTTCATTAAGCAGCTCTTGATGTTCATTAAGCAGCTCTGATGTTCATTAAGCAGCTCTTGATGTTCATTAGCGCTCTGATGATCATTAGCATCTTGATGTTGATTAAGTGCCTGATGTCATAAGCAGTTGTGAATGTAAGCCTTGATGTTCATTAAGGCTCTTGATGTTCATTGAAGTCTGAGTGTTATTAAGAGCTGATGTTCATAAGTTGTTGACTTAAGCAGCTCTTGATGTCATTAAGGAGTCTTGAGTGTCATTAAGAGTTGATGTTCATTAAGCAGTTGAGTTATAGAGAGCTCTGTGTAAGTTAGAGAGCTCTGGTGTTATAAGAGTTATGTTCAGAAAGAGTGTCAGAAGCTGTATGGATGTGAAGGTGAGTGAGAGAGAGGTGCAAGGTGAGTAGAGAGAGGTGTAAGGTGAGTGAGAGAGTGTCAAGTGAGGAGAGAGGTGTCAAGGTGAGTGAGGAAGAGAGGTGTCAAGGTGAGTGAGGAGAGGTGTAAGGTGAGTAGAGAGGTGAAGTGAGTGAGAGAGAGGTGTAAGGTAGTGAGAGAGTGTAAGGTGAGGAGAGAGAGTGTCAAGAGTGAGTGAGAGAGGTGTCAAGGTGAGTGAGAGAGAGGTGTCAAGGTAGTGAGAGAGAGGTGTCAAGGTGAGGAGAGAGTGTCAGGTGAGTGAGGAAGAGAGGTGCAAGTGATGGAGAGAGGTAAGGTGAGTGAGAGAGGTGTCAAGGTGAGTGAGAGAGAGAGAGGTGTCAAGGTGAGTGAGAGAGAGAGAGGTGTCAAGGTGAGTGAGAGAGGTGTCAAGGTGAGTGAGAGAGAGGTGTCAAGGTGAGTGAGAGAGAGGGTAAGGTGTAAGGGTGAAGTGAGAGAAGAGGTGTCAAGGTGAGTGAGAGAGAGGGTGTCAAGGTGAGTGAGAGAGTGTAAGGTGAGTGAGAGAGGTGCAAGAGTGAGTGAGAGAGAGTGTGCAAGGAGTGAGAGTGAGAGAGAGGTGTCAAGGTGAGTGAAAAGCAGAGAGAAGAGGTGTCAAGGTGAGTGAGAGAGAGGTGTCAAGGTGAGTGAGGAGAGAGGTGTCAAGGTGAGTGAGAGAGAGTGTCAAGGTGAGTGAGAGAGAGGTGTCAAGGTGAGGAAAGTGAAGAGAGAGAGAAGTGCAAGTGAGTGAAGAGTGTAAGTGAGTGAGAGAGGTGTCAAGTGAGTGAGAGAAGGTGAAGGTGAGTGAGAGAGGTGTCAAGGTGAGTGAGAGAGTGTCAAGAGTGATGAAGAGAGGTGTCAAGGTGAGTAGAGAGAGGTGTCAAGGTGAGGAGAGAGAGTGTCAAGTGAGAGAGATGTGTCAAGGTGAGTGAGAGAGAGGTGTCAAGGAAGGTGAGTGAGAGAGAGGTGTCAAGGTGAGTGAGAGAGAGGTAGAGGTGCAAGGTGAGTGAGAGAGGTGTCAAGAAGGTAGTGAGAGAGGTGCTAAGCAAGGAAGGTGAGAGAGAGAGGTGTCAAGGTGAGTGAGAGAGAGGTGTCAAGTGAGGAGATGAGGAGAGAGAGTGTCAAGGTGAGTGAGAAGAAGGTGTCAAAGAAGGTGAGTGAGGAGAGAGAGGTGTCAAGGTGAGTGAGAGGTGTGTCAAGATGAGTGAGAGAGAGATGTGAAGGTGAGTGAGAGAGAGATGTGTCAAGGTGAGTGAGAGAGAGGTGTCAAGGTGAGTGGGAGAGATAGGTGTCAAGGTGAGTGAGAGATGTGTCAAGATGAGTGAGAGAGAGGTGTGAAGGTGAGTGAGAGAGAGGTGTCAAGGTGAGTGAGAGAGAGGTGTCAAGGTGAGTGAGAGAGAGGTGTCAAGGTGAGTGAGAGAGAGGTGTCAAGGTGAGGAGAGAGAGAGGTATCAAGGTGAGGAAGATGTGTCAAGTGAGTGAGAGAGAGTGTCAAGGTGAGTGAGAGAGAGAGTGTCAGAAGGTGAGTGAGAGAGAGGTGTCAAGGTAAGTGAGAGAAAAAGAGACAGAGAGTGTCAAGGTGAGTGAGAGAGAGAGAGGTGTCAAGGTGAGTGAAGATAGAAGAAAGGTGTCAAGGTGAGTGAGACAGAGGTGTGAAGGTGAGTGAGAGAGAGAGAGAGAGAGGTATCAAGGTGAGCGAGAGAGATGTGTCAAGGTGAGTGAGAGAGAGAGAGGTGTCAAGGTGAGTGAGAGAGAGAGAGGTGTCAAGGTGAGTGAGAGAGAGAGAGGTGTCAAGGTGAGTGAGAAGAGGTGTCAAGATGTGAGTGAGAGAGAGTGTCAAGGTGAGTGAGAGAGAGGTGTCAAGGTGAGTGAGAGAGAGATAGAAAGAAAGGTGTCAAGGTGAGTGAGGAGAGAGAGGTGTCAAGGTGAGTGAGAGAGAGGTGTCAAGGTGAGTGAGTGCTAGTTAATATGGCAACTGATAAGAATAATTATATTTGGAAAAACATTAACAAAGAAAGACACAAGAGGAGGAAAATATTATAGCTCTATTACCTCACGTAATTCATGTGATTGTTCTAGTATGGATCATGTTATTACCGTACTTATATTATGTTACTGTACATTTCCCAACTTTAAATTTCAGTGAGTTACGTTCAGTGGAGGAAGTATTTCCAGCAAGTATTATAAGGAAATATCTTAGTAAATGTCATATACATTATTCATGTAACTATGCATTACTAATGTAACTATGTATTATATATCATTCATATTGTATCATATATTCAATCATTGTGATTAAATAATTTTTAGTTTTTGGTCTGACACTCACATTAATTATTTATTGCTTGAATTATTGCAATAATTCATGCCATAAATGAGAGTTAAAAACATTGTTTCATTGCAAATTTAATGCATTATTAGGGTATGTATCGTATTTCTAGGTGGATATATACGATGATTTGCATCAGTACTGTGATATTCCTTTTTAATTTGTCACTTTATCATAATCGTCATAATTTTGAACAGTTGTGTAAACAAGGAGAGAAAATTATCATCTTTATATGAACCTTGAGATTTATAGTCATTTTTTACTTGAATTTGATTAGAACTTATATATTTTAATATATTATGTTTTGTCTACGTTGTTTCATTATAATTCTATATCTTGTATGAAAAGGGTTCTCATTTTTGGACCTTGATGTTCCCAGGAAGGAAAAGAAAGGCAGAAGAAGTAATTCATGTGGCATGTTGCTTCAACACTCTATGGTTATAACTATTACCATAATTTTTTAAAAGGGGTAGTTCACAGGTAAGCCAGCGGAAGGCCTCGGTCAGATGACCAAAAGCTCCAACGGCGGGTCATCATATGACTAAGGCCCTCATCAGGAAACTCTTGTCCTGTTTCCTGACAAACCTAAGCTAACCTAACACTGCCCCTGCTACCATAAGAACCAAAATAAATAAACTTTCTCACATCCATAATTCATTAATTTCAATTTGCTTTAGTACTCTTTTTCCAAATTTATCTTCGTCTCCTGTGTCTGGTCATTTTGCATTAATTCCACTAAGTGGTTGCAGCTTATCTTATATTTAATTTAACATTTGTAATGTCCGTGTTTATGTCTGTCTTTAATATCAAATTATTTGGTTGGTTGGACCACCCGTCACAGTGTTGGGAAACGGACCAATAGGGTGGTCGGCACGGGAGTGCCTGGCAGTGTGAAAGACAGGCAGATAATAAATATTACTCTTTACGGAGTTCTTCTTCCGAAAAAAAATGAGCTCTAGTACTCTCTGAATTTCCGTTATTGCTCTGTTCTACGCGGCAAAGCTCTACTACTGACCCTGTTTAGAAAATCAAGCTCTTCTGCTGTTGTCTAGCGAGCCATTACCAGGACAGCAACACGCAAGAAAAAATACATAAATATTTATAAATATGATCGTGTATTCAAAAACTTAAATGAACATTTGATAGGATAATAGATTGGAAAGATTATAGTTGCCATTATTATTATTATTTCTTCTAAACTCTTTACTCAAAATTCTTTTGGAGGTAGATAACACCGCTTATGTTATCTCACTCATTATCACCTGCTTGTGTTGCCTCACACTCAAGCTCAATTGATTGTGTTATCTCACACTCAAGATCACTTGTATGTGTTATCTCACACTCAAGATCACCTGCATGTGTTATCACACACACTCAAGTTCACCTGCATGTGTTATCACACACTCAAGATCACCTGCATGTGTTATCACACACACTCAAGTTCACCTGCATGTGTTATCATACACTCAAAATCACCTGATTGTGTTATCACACACAATCGATATAACCTGTATGTGTTATCAAGCACTCAAGATCATCTTCTTGTGTTATCAGACACACTGAAGATCATTTGCATGTGTTATCACACACTCAAGATCAGCTGTATGTGTTATCACACACTCAACTTCCCCTGCATGTGTTATCACACACTCAAGATCACCTGCTTGTGTTATCACACACTGAAGATCACCTGCATGTGTTATCACACACTCAAGATCACCTGCATATGTTATCTCACACTCAAGATCACGTACATGGGTTATCACACACACTCAAGTTCACATGCATGTGTTATCACACACTCAAGAGCACCTGTTTGTGTTATCACACACTCAAGATCACCTCATTGTATTATCACACACACTGAAGATCACCTGCATGTGTTAATACACTCGTGATCACCTGCATGTGTTATCACACACTCAAGCTCCCTTGAATGTGTTATCTCACACTCAAGATCACCTGAATGTGTTATCTCACACTCAACACCTGCATGTGTTATCAAGCACTCAAGTTCACCTCCTTGTGTTATCACACACACTGATGATCACCTGCATGTGTTATCACACATACTGAAGATCACCTGCATATGTTATCTCACACTCAAGATCACAAACATGTGTTATCACACACACTCAAGATCACCTGCATGTGTTATCTCTTACTCAATATCACATGCATGTGCTATCTCACACTCAAGATAACCTGCATGTGTTATCTCTTACTCAATATCACATGCATGTGCTATCTCACACTCAAGATCACCTGCATGTGTTATCTCACACTCAAGATCACAAGCATGTGTTATCACACACACTCAATATCACCTGCATGTGTTATCACACACTCAAGATCACCTGCATGTATCATCACACTCAAGATCACCTACATGTGTTATCACACACACTCAAGTTCACCTGCATGTGTTATCACACACTCAAGATCACCTGCTTGTGTTATCACACACACTAAAGATCACCTGCATGTGTTATCACACACTCAATTTAACCTGCAAGTGTTATCACACACTGAAGATCACCTGCTCGTGTTATCAGACACACTGAAGATCACCTGCATGTGTTATCACATACTCAAGATCCCTTGCATGTGTTATTTCACATTCAAGATCACCTGCATGTGTTATCTCACAATCAAGGTCACCTGCATGTGTTATTAAGCACTCAATATCAATTCCTTGTGTAATCACACACACTGCAGATCACCTGCATGTATTATTACACACACTCAATATCTCCTGCATGTGTTATCTCACACTCAAGATCACCTGCATGTGTTATCACACACACTCAAGATCACCTGCATGTGTTATGTCTCACTCAAGATCACCTGCATGTGTTATCACATACTCAAGATCACCTGCATATGTTATCACACTCATTCAAGTTCACCTGCATGTGTTATCACACACTCAAGATCACCTGCTTGTGTTATCACACACAATACAGATCACCTGCATGTGTTATCAAGCACTCAAAATCACCTCCTTGTGTTATCACACAGACTGAAGATCACCTGCATGTATTATCACACACTCGTGATCACCTGTATGTGTTATCACACACACACTGAAGATCACCTGCTTGTGTTATCACACACACTGAAGATCACCTGCTTGTGTTATCACACACACTGAAGATCACCTGCTTGTGTTATCACACACTCAAGATCACCTGCATGTGTTATCACACACACTCAAGATCACCTGCATGTGTTATCACACACACTCAAGATCACCTGCATGTGTTATCACACACACTCAAGATCACCTCCATGTGTTATCACACACTCAAGATCACCTCCATGTGTTATCATTCACTCAAGATCACCTTCATGTGTTATCACACACTCAAGATCACCTGCATGTGTTATCATTCACTCAAGATCACCTTCATGTGTTATTACACACAGTCAAGATCACCTGCTTGCGTTATCACACGCACTCAAGATCATCTGCATGTGTTATCATACACTCAAGATCACCTGCGTGTGTTATCTCACACTCAAGATCACCTGCATGTGTTATCATACACTCAAGATCACCTGAATGTGTTATCACACACACTCAAGATCACCTGCATGTGTTATCATACACTCTCAAGATCACCTGCATGTGTTATCATACACTCAAGATCACCTGCTTGTGTTATCACACACACTGAAGATCACCTGCATGTGTTATCTCACACTCTAGCTTACTTGCTTGTGTTATCACACACTCTCAAGATCACCTGCTTGTCTTATCACACGCACTCAACTTCACCTGTATGTGTTATCATTCACTCAAGATCACCTGCATGTGTTATTACACACACTCAAGTTCACCTGCATGTGTTATCACACATTCAAGATCATCCTGCTTGTGTTAACTCATACTTGGTATAACCCCGCTTGTGTTAACTCACACTCAATATAACCCCGCTTGTGTTAACTCACACTCAGTATAACCCCACTTGTGTTAACTCAAACTTAGTATAACCCTGCAAGTGTTAACTCACACTCAGTATAACCCTGCTAGTGTTAACTCACACTCAGTATAACACCGCTTGTGTTAACTCACAATCTGTATAACCCTCTTGTGTTAACTCACACTCAGTATAACCCCGCTTGTGTTAACTCACACTCAGTATAACCCCGCTTGTGTTAACTCACACTCAGTATAACCCCGCTTGTGTTAACTCAAACTTAGTACTCACCTAGTTGTACTCACCTAGTTGTGGTTGCAGGGGTCGAGTCATACCTCCTGGCCCTGCCTCTTCACTGGCCGCTACTGGGTCACTCTCCCTGCTCCATGAGCTTTATCATACCTCTTCTTAAAGCTATGTATTGAGCCTGCCTCCACTACATCGCTTCCTAAACTATTATACTTCACGACCACTCTGTGACTGAAGAAATACTTCCTAACATCTCTGTGATTCATATGAGTCTTCTGCTTCCAACTGTGTCCCCTTGTTGCTGTGTCCCATTTCTGGAACATTCTGTCTCTGTCCACTTTGTCAATTCCTCTCAGTATCTTATATGTCGTTATCATGTCCCCCCTGTCTCTCCTCTCCTCCAGTGTCGTCTGGTCGATTTTCCTTAATCTCTCTTCGTAGGACACCCCTTAGCTCCGGGACTTGTCTTGTTGCAAACCTTTGCACTTTCTCTAGCTTCTTTACGTGCTTGGCTAGGTGTGGGTTCCAAACTGGTGCTGTGTACTCCAGTATGGGCCTAACGTACACAGTGTACAGGGTCCTGAACGATTCTTTATTAAGATGTCGGAATGCTGTTCTTAGGTTTCCGAGGCGCCCGTATGCTGCAGCAGTTATTTGGTTGATGTGCGCCTCAGGAGATGTGCCTGGTGTTATACTCACCACAAGATCTTTTTCCTTGACTGAGGTTTGTAGTCTCTGGCCCCCACGACTGTACTCCGTCTGCGGTCTTCTTTGCCCTTCCCCAATCTTCATGACTTTGTATTTCGTGGGGTTGAACTCCAGGAGCCAATTGCTGGACCAGGCTTGCAGCCTGTCCAGATTCCTTTGTAGTTCTGCCTTGTCCTCGTCCGATATATCCCTGCTTGTGTTAATTCACACTCAGTATAACCCTGCTTGTGTTAACTCACACTCAGTATAACCCTGATTGTGTTAACTCACACTCAGTATAACCCTGCTTGTGTTAACTCACACTCAGTATAACCCTACTTGTGTTAACTCACACTCAGCATAACCCCGCTTCTGTTAACTCACACTCAGTATAACCCTGCTTGTGTTAACTCACACTCAGTATAACCCTGCTTGTGTTAACTCACACTCAGTATAACCCTGCTTGTGTTAACTCACACTCAGTATAACCCTACTTGTGTTAACTCACACTCAGTATAACCCTGCTTATGTTAACTCACACTCAGTATAACTCCGCTTGTGTTAACTCACACTCAGTATAACCCTGTTTGTGTTAACTCACACTCAGTATAACCCCGCTTGTGTTAACTCACACTCAGTACAACCCTGCTTGTGTTAACTCACACTCGGTATAACCCTGTTTTAATAGTTCACGCTCAAGATAATCCCCTTGTATTATCTCGCAGTAAAGATAACACTGTATTTCTATCATTCTCACAAAATCATGCATTTTTCTTATCATTCTACAAACATTACTAGCATTTTCTTCATATTCTTACAAACATTTACTGCTATTTCTTTATCTCTACAAATATTCACTGCTACTTCTTTTCTTCTATCATTCTACTAAACATTACTGCACTTTTCTCTATCTCTTAAAATACTGCTACACTTTATCATCATTCTTACAATGTATTTCTTCTCATATTCTAAAAATCACTGCACTTTCTTCTATCATTCTACAAGATTCACTGTCATTTCTTCATATTCTCAAATCATTGCTACTTTTCATCATTCTCATTAAGATCATCTGCATTTCTTTCATTCTACAAAATCATTATTTTTCATCATCTTACAAATTACTGCTACTTCTTCATATTCTTAAAGAATCACTGCTTACTCTTCGTCATCTACAAACATCACTGCATTTTCTCATCATTCTCACAAACATCACTGCATTTCTTTCATCATTCTAAAGACATCACTGCTACTTTCATCATTCCACAAACATTACTGTTACTTTTCATCATCTTCATAAATTCATTGCTTCTTCATCATTCTAAAGATATCACTGCTACTTTCATCATTCACAACATACTGTATTTCATCATTCTCATTAACATTCACTGCATTTTCTTCATCATTCACAAACATTACTGTTACTTTCTTTCATACAACATTATGCTACTTTCACTTTATCATTCTACAAATCACTGCACTTTCTCTTCATCATTCATAAAATCACTGCCACTTTCTTCATCATTCTACAAACATCACTGCTACTTTTCGTCATCATTCTTACAAACATACTGGTACTTTTCTTCATCATATCCATAACATCACTGCCACTTTCTTCATTATCTTTCAAGCATCACTGCTACTTTCTTCATCATCTCTACAAACATCACTGCTACTTTTCATCATTCTCATAAACTATCACTGCCACTTTTCGATCATTCTACAAATCACTGCACTTTTCATCATTCCACAGGCATACTGCCACTTTTCATCATTCTATACAAATATCACTGCGCATTTTCTCATCATTCTAAGATTCACATTGCTACTTTCTTTCATCATTCTATTAAAACATTCGCATTTCTTTCTATCATTCTTACAAATATCACTGCTACTTTTTTATTATCTTTATAAGTATTACTTTTACTTCTTACATAAATATACTAAGCATTTTTCATCATCTATATAAATATTCATTGTTACTTTATCATATTCTTATAAACATTGTAATTTTCATATTCTATAAGGCATCACTGTTTCTTTTCATTATTCTACAACATTTACTAGTATTTTTTCATTATTCTTACAAACATTACTGTATTTTTCATTATTTCTACAAATATCACTGATATTTTTTCATCATTCTTTAAATATCACTGCTACTTTTCTTTATCATTCTTCATAAATTCATTGGTACTTTTCTTTTATATTCTTCAGATTACTCATTTCTTTTTTCTTATTATCTTTTATTACATTCATTTCTTTTTTCTTTATTTCTTAAATATCATTAAGCATTTTCTTCTTATTCATTAAAATTCATTGCATTTTTTCATTCTATAAAGATTACTTGCAAATTTTCTTTTTCATCATTCTTATAAGAATATTTAACATTTTTTCTTTATTCTATAAATATACTTAAACTTTTTTCTTTATTCTTACAATATCATTGATCTTTTTTCATATTCCATAAAGTATCACGTACTTTTTTTTCTTATTTTCTAAAATATTTTTTTTTTCTTATTTAAAAATACATTGTATTTTTTTCTTTTTATTTCTTAAAGACATTAAGATTTTCTCATTTACTAAAATTACTTAATTTTCTATATTCTTAAAAATTTACTGATTTTTTTCTTATTTATATTAAATACTGCTACTTTCTTCTCTAAATTACTGCTTTCTTCATCATTTTTGCAACAAGCTTTCTTTCTTTCATCATTCACAAATCATGCATTTTTTCATCATTCTAAAATTTATATGTTTTCATCATCTCTAAATTTTTCTGCTACTTTTTTTTTTAATTCTACAAATATTACTCTCTTTCTTTATCTTTCTCTAAATATTCAGCTTTTTTTCATTATTCTAAATTGCATTTTTTTTATATTCTCATATACTGTATTTTTCTTCATTCCAAAAATCACTGCACTTTCATCATTCTAAACATCACTGCCATTTCATCATTCCTTTAATATTTTTTACTTCTTATCATTCTTACAATATCACTGCATTTCTTCATTCTGCATTAAATACTGCTTACTTTTCTTCTTATCATTCTAAGGTACCTATCTTTTTATATTCTACAACATTCTTTTCTTTATTCTCAAACATTCTACTTTCTTTTCACATTTATACAACATTACATTTTTCTTTTCAGCATTCTTTAAAAATTTACTCATTTTTCATTTCATAGATCACTCTTTTCTTTCACATTCCATAAATATTTACTGCAAATTTCTTATTTTCCCTAAATATCATTGCATTTCCATTCCATAAAATTCTCATTTCTTTTTTTTTTATTCTCAATTCTAACATTTTTTCTTCTTTTATTTATATCTTCAGATTACTCATTTCTTTCATTTATTCATAAGTATTTACAAGTAATTTTTTCTTTTCAATTTATTAAATTCTCATTTTTCATTATTCTATAATATTTTTTTCGTTATTTTTCATTATTTTTAAGTTACTGCATTTTTTTCATTCTAAAAATATCATTGCATTTTCATCATTCCAAATATCATCTACTTTTTCATTCTTAAACTTTTTACTTTTTCTCATTTCAAACATCACGGGTTTTTTATCTTTCCCACAAACATCCTGCCACTTTCTTCCATTTTAAAAATTTCCCCACTTTTTCCATCATTCTACAAATATCATGTTTACTTCTCTTTATCATTCCTTTTAACAAAATACTGCACTTTCATTTTCCTAAAACATCACTGTTTTCTTTCATCATTCAAAAACATCACTGCACTTTCTTACACAAAATATTACTTTTTTTTCACATTCAAAATATCATCACTTTCACATCTCAAAAACTTTTACTGCACTTTCTCATCTCCACAAACATCACTGCCACTCTCATCATCTCCACAAGCATCACTGCCACTCTCTCTCATCATCTCCACAAACATCACTGCCAATCTCTCTCATCATCTCCACAAACATCACTGCCACTCTCTCTCATCATCTCCACAAACATCACTGCCACTTCTCTCATCATCTCCACAAACATCACTGCCATCTCTCTATCATCTCCACAAACATCACTGCCACTCTCTCTCATCATCTCCACAAACATCACTGCACTTCTCTCATCATCTCCACAAGCATCACTGCCACTTTCTCTCATCATCTCCACAAGCATCACTGCCACTCTCTCTTATCATTTCCACAAACATCACTGCCACTCTCTCTCAGCATCTCCACAAGCATCACTACCACTCTCTCTCAGCATCTCCACAAACATCACTGCCACTCTCATCATCTCCACAAACATCACTGCTACTTTCTCTCATCATCTCCACAAACATCACTGCCACTTTCTCTCATCATCTCCACAAGCATCACTGTCACTCTCTCTCATCATCTCCACAAACATCACTGCCACTCTCTCTCATCATCTCCACAAACATCACTGCCACTTTCTCTCATCATCTCCACAAGCATCACTGCCACTCTCTCTCATCATCTCCACAAGCATCACTACCACTCTCATCATCTCCACAAACATCACTGCCACTCTCTCTCATCATCTCCACAAACATCACTGCCACTTTCTCTCATCATCTCCACAAGCATCACTGCCACTCTCTCTCATCATCTCCACAAACATCACTGCCACTCTCTCTCATCATCTCCACAAACATCACTGCCACTCTCTCTCAGCATCTCCACAAGCATCACTGTCACTTTCTCTCATCATCTCCACAAGCATCACTGCCAGCCTCCACAAGCATCACTGCCAGCCTCCACAAGCATCACTGCCAGCCTCCACAAGCATCACTGCCAGCCTCCACAAGCATCACTGCCAGCCTCCACAAGCATCACTGCCAGCCTCACAAGCATCACTGCCAGCCTACACAAGCATCACTGCCAGCCTCCACAAGCATCACTGCCAGCCTCCACAAGCATCACTGCCAGCCTCCACAAGCATCACTGCCAGCCCCTGGAAGGTTAAAAAAGGATTTTTTTTTTTTTTGAGTTTCAAAACTTACCTTCATTTTGCAATTATTTGAAATCTGTATTTTAATAGTGGTTGTCCGACATTTTCTGTGTTGCATTTAAACTTGCATTATTGAAGGATAATTTGTTCCTCTGTTCTATGTTTCATATAACAAATTTATCACCCATGTTTATTTTACTTCTCTTGGCTTTTATATTTACTCTGTCATTTTGTGTTGCTGAATTGTTTTGTTTTCAAATATTAAGCCATTTAGTGAGTTATGGAATACAAATAAGCGGATGGTTGTTGTGGCTTTATTTAAATTATATTACATGTTCTGATATTAATTTTCCAGTTAAACCAGATTCTAATGGGTTTTGGTTCATAGAAAGTTCACCTGTACTGCATGTCCTCCCGCGCATGGAATCTCCATCAATAATTCAATACTGAGTTTTATTCAATGTTTGGTACTCGAGTTGTTTACGGAAAAGAGGGAAGCCACATGCTCAATAATGTTTCAATTAATTACTTTAAAATTACATTTGATCAACTGCCAAATGTGAAATTTGTCATTTCATAGTCATATGTGAAAAATAGTCTACTCATAGATCAAAATAAGTGTCATATAGATTCTGTTATGTCAGTCCCGCTTTGGCATACATCACACACCAGGCCTGCACCTGTTATATCTTTGGCATACATCATTTATACAGCTTCATTCATCATTATTACTGTCAGTCAACATATCCGATATTACTATCGTATCACGTATTGATCATGTTAAGTGTTATGCAACCAGCACGCTCTGGCACTAGTATAAATAGAGAGAACCATGAAAAAAAAAAAGAGAATAAATAAGTGACCTTTTCAAACTTATTTATTACGGATTTTAAATAAGAGTTCGTTGATATTCCACGTTTAACTTAAGATATAAAACACAGTTTTCGCAAAAAACTGTTAATCATCACAATAGGTTCTATTTACAAGCTGGCTCTTTCTCTGATCATTACTAGCACTGTCCTCGTCCTTATATATGAAAATGATCTTGCTAGGAGGGTTGACTTGTATAATTCGATGTTTGCAAACAATACAAGATTTATGATAACACAGATGAAGACATTAAAACCCTGCAAGATAATTTAGAACAAGCTACTGGAATTCGTCAAAACTACATCTTTCAGTTGAACCTCGACATGTTCTAAAAGACGAGTCTAAGAGGAAGAAGAACCGGAAACATTGTACCAGCTGGTTGGAACCTAACTCCAGATGTTCGACAAGGTGAAGCTATGGAGACTAAACATCGCCACGAAACAATTCCCTGAGACACATAGAATTATAATTTTGTCACAGGCATACGCAAGGCTGGCTAATGAAAGAATAGCGTTCAGAAATCTTAGGAAGGAAATCCAGGAGCTCTGGTCATCAAATATTTAAGGCAAATTATAGAGTACACAACGCGAGGTCGGAACCAACATTGAAGTAAACATATCAATAAGCAATAACACTGACTGAGGACTGAGGGGTGCTAGTAAAATCGACAGGATGAAAGCGCTACTTCACGTTACTTTACAATCCCATGGAAGAATTATCACTAACTTGTCTGGAAGCGGTTGGGAGGGGGCGAACATTGGCGTTATTTTTTGCTTTAAAAGGTTTGATAATTCCACAGATCATACTATCCGGTCAAGGTCAGGATATGAGGGCCTTTCGTGATAAGAATGTTGGAATGAGGGCCTGGAATGATCTTTTGAAAGATCTCAATGCAGAACTTACTGGTCGGTTTATAATGAAAATGTAAATAATTTCACAAGAACTGACGGAACAGAGTTCGTGAAACACAAAATATTTTAGATTCCATTTAAACAAGAAGCACAGGAATACTGGTGTAAACAATGGTAACGGAGGGAGAATACAGGAACATGAGGAACTAGACACTAGAAACCAATGGTGCTGGAGAAGATCCCGCTTTGAATGCTGAGGAAACACAGAAGCAATACTTTACGGACAGGACAGATATCAATATTCGAAAACTGCTATAATATAAACTAAAAAAATAAACGAAATTAAAAAGTATACCACAGTCATCCTGCTGTATGTACTGGACAACCCCCCACCCCATCCACTATACAGTGCTTCGCTTTACAGCATTCCGCTAATGCAGTGTTTTTTTCAATTATACCCATTCTTCATTTACTCTGACTTCCTACAATAAATATATTCACCACTCACTATAAGGTAAGGAGGAAAATATTTTAAGTTAAGTAATGTGTATGATGCACATGCATTTTTTAAGCCTAGCTCTAGTATTTTTTTAACAACCCAGGGTGACCCAGAAAAGAAAAACTTTCATCATTCACTCCATCACTGTCTTGCACTTATAAAACATTGCACTTATAAAACTGCAACTTATCAACACCCCTCCTTCAGAGTGCAGGCACTGTACTTCTCGTCTCCAAGATTCAAGACCGGCCTGCCAGTTTCCCTGAATCCTGAATCACACTCCAACAGCACGTCAAGTCCTGAAAACCACTTGACTCTACTCGCTCCTATCTAACATGCTGACGCATGCTTGCTGGAAGTCCAAGCACCTAGCTCACAAAACCTCCTCTACCCCCTCCCTCCAATCTTTTCTAAGCCGACCCCTACCCCACCTTCCTTCCATTACAGATTTAAATGCTCTCCAGATCATTCTATTTAGTTCCATTCTCTCTAAATGTCCGAACCACCTCAACAACCCCTCCTCAGCCCTCTCGATAATTCTTTTAGTAACCCAGCACCTCCTCTAATTTCCAAACTACGGATTCTCTGCATTATATTCATACCAAACATTGCCCTCAGACACGACATCTCCACTGCCTCCAGCCTTCTCCTTGTTGCAGCATTCACCGCCTATGCTTCGCACCCATATTAGAGCGTTGGTATGGCTATACGGCCATACATTCACCTTTTTGCTTCCATGGATAACGTTCAATGTCTCAACAGACTCCTCAGTGCACCACTCGACTTTTTCCCCTCGTCAATTCTAGGATTCACCTCGTCTTTCATAGACCCATCTGATAACAAGTTCACTTCCAAATATCTGAATATATTCCCTTCCTCTTTACTCCCTCTCTCCAATCTGATACCCAATCTTTCATTACCTAATTTTTTTTGTTATCCTCATCAAATTACTCTTTCCTATGTTCACTTTTAATTTCCTTCTAGCTCTATTACCCACTTAATATATAGTTTAAACATGTTATCAGGCTTTTATATGCCTGGTAACATGTTTACACTATTGTATTTTAAGGCTGTCTTTTACTTTACAGAGATTTTCGCTTTACAGGAGTAGCCTGGAACCTGGAAATAAATGGTATAAAATACCTGACTGTACCCTATATATATCTCCATGTTGCTCATTTTCCAGGTAGATCTGTCTGTGACTCGATAAAGCCCACTGCGTGGGCGAAACGTTGTCAATAAAGGATCACATTATACTGCTTATGTGTTTATTTTTCCAGCCTGGAACCTAACCTGCAGTAGGCGGGACCCTCCTGTATATGGTATTAAGTTATGGAGATGGTCCTACGATAAGAATATTAAACCACATGTAGAGTATAAACTTAGCTGTGGACCTCACATATTAACTGAAAAAGTATTCCGTAATAAAATGAAGAAATTAAAGCAGAAATTTGAAGAGATGGATTCATATTAGTAAAATGTTAATACACTTCTGAAAGTTTCTGAAAAGTGACGCTCATTAACATGCAGACTGAGATAACTGATGAAGTATGTGACAAATAGTTTAAAAAGCCGACAGGTTTAATAACGAGACACTTATGCAATATATGGGAATCATTATTGAGGAAACGTTTCGCCACACAGTGGCTTCATTAATCCAATCCAAAGAATAAAGGTGTAAAGAAAAGAGGAGTTTGAGGTAATCAATCCCTCAGCCTGGAATCTATATGTTCAATCCATCAATCTTAAAGAAAGTGCAACATATGGTCGTAGAAGTGACTTAAACTGCAGTTAGGTGAGTCGAAGCAGGAGGAGACGGAGTTACAGTGGAACCATCCGCTTTTGGTGGAAGACCTACTTACACTAGAGGATGGTTCCACTGCGACTTCGCCTCCTCCTGCTTCGGCTCACATATCTACAGTATATAAGTCACCTCTCCGATCATATGTTGTACTTTCTTCAAGATTGATGCGCTGAACACATTGATTTCAGTCTGAGGGATTGATAACCACAAACTCCCTTCCCCATTCTTTACATCGGTCTTCTTTGTATTGGACTGATGAAGCCACTGTGTGGCGAAACGTTTCCTCAGTAAAGATTCCCATATATTGCATAAATGTCTCATCCTTCAACTGATAAAGTACTCTACAGGATAAAGAACTACACGAGAAGCACAAGACAAAGAAGTAAAGTGGGGAAAAACGATGTCGATACAAATAGATGTAACATGAGGGTTTCTCCAGCAATCAGTACTGAGTTATACGGGTTTCATACACGTAGTGACTTTCCAACTATTACCAGGATCACTTTTTTTTCCCTTGGATATTCTCGTACACAAATAATGCAAAATTGATGAAAAGAGCTTAAGGGAAAATGACTAAAAAAATAAATGGTACAAGACTACAAAAAAAAAAAAAGGATGAATATTGTAAAATCTGAGACAGTAGCAGCTGGTAGTGTCAGAAAGAGAAACTCTAGAAGGGCATTTATACAGAGCCTATTGTCTGTAAATCTAATACATATGTTTACATCATCTGCTTTTGTAAGAACAGACTTCATAAATCACATGTAGAAGTCAATGATAGTATTGAGTTGCACACATATGAGTTTAGTATGGAATATCAAGCTAGTATTCACATCACTCACCCTTACAAGAACTTAGGAATGATAGGACAAGGAACTAATACGCACATCACTCACCCTTACAAGCACTTAAGAATGGTTGACAACGGCAACCAGTTTACGAGCAAATTTGTCTTTTAAATAATTTTAAATAAAGTACCAACTTTCAGGAGAAAGACTGAAATAAATCATTCTTCTTATGATGAAGAAATGAAGACAAAAGGAAGATAGTCACAGCGAGAGATGCGAAGAGGCTTGGGCAAAGTGAGTAATGATAAACTATTTGAAATAGGAGAGACCACGAAGGATGAAATGGAGTAAGTACAGACTAATGAGAAAATAAGACAAAAAAAAAAGTTTCTTCAGCATGGGAGTGTAGAACATGTGACAAGAACTGTGTAACGAATGAGTAAATATTTCATATTATTTTTCAAAAAATACATGAAATATTAAAAAGCTTAGAAAAATGTGCTAAAATGGTATTATATTGCATATTTCGACGTTTTAGAGCGGTTTGAGTGTTTTTCTGACAAAATTCATTTTTTTAGCTAAAATACTTAGATTATCAACTCCAAACCCCTGCAACCACAATTAGGTGAGCACACACACAAGCACACACACACACATCTCTCCATGGGTCCTGAGAGAGGGAGCAGAGGCGCTATGTGTGCCACTAACAACTATCTTCAACACATCTATCGAAACAGGGCGACTACCTGAGGTATAGAAGACAGCAAATGTAGTCCCAATTTTTAAAAAAAGGAAACAGACACAAGGCATTAAACTACAGACCAGTGTCACTGATATGTATGGTATGCAAAGTCATGGAGAAGATTATCAGGAGAAGAGTGGTGGAACACCTAGAAAGGAATGAGCTTATCATCGACAACCAGCACGGTTTCAGGGAAAGGAAATCCTGTGTCATAAACCATCTAGAGTTCTATGACAGGGTGACAGAATTAAGACAAGAGTGAGAGAGAGGTGTGGGTAGACTGCCTTTTCTTGGACTGTAAGAAGACTTTTGACAAAGTTCCAAACAAAAAATTAATGCATAAACTAGAGGACCAGGCAGGTATAACAGGGAAGGTACTACAATAGATCAGGGAATACATGTCGGGAAGACATCAGCGAGTCATGTTTCGTGACGAGGTGTCACCTGTGACCAGCGGGGTTCCACAGGGGTCAGTTAGGACCAGTACTGTTTCTGGTATATGTGAACGACGTGACGGAAGGAATAGACTCAGAAGTGTCCCTGTTTGCAGATGATGTGAAGTTAATGAGAAGAATTTTAATAAGACGATTACCAGGCAGAACTACAAAGGGATATAGACAGGCTGCAGGCCTGGTCCAGAAACTGGATCCTGGAGTTCAACCCCACCAAGTGCAAAGTCATGAAGATTGGGGAAGGGCAAAGAAGACAGCAGACGGAGTTCAGTATAGAGGGCCAGAGACTACAAACCTCGCTCAAGGAAAAGGATCTTGGGTGAGTATAACACCGGGACCATCTCCTGAGTCGCACATCAACAAAATAACTACTGCAGTATATGGGCGCCTAGCAAACCTAAGAATAACATTCCAACATCTCAATAAGGAATCGTTCAGGACCCTGTGCGCCGTGTAAATCAGGCCTGTATTGGAGTATGCAGCACCAGTCTGGAACTTACACCTAGCCAAGCACGTAAGGAAATTAGAGAAAGTGCAAAGGTTTGCAACAAGACTAGTCCTGGAGCTAAGGGGCATGTCCTACGAGGAGAGGTTAAATGAAATCGACCTGACGACACAGGAGAAAAGGAGAGATGGGGGGATATGATAACGACATATAAAATACTGAGAGGAATTGACAAGGTGGACAAAGACAGGATGTTCCAGAGATGGACGCAGCAACGAGAGACCACATTTGGAAGTTAAAGACTCAGATGAATCACAGAGTTGCCAGGAAGTGGAACAGTCTGGGAAGTGATATAGTGGAGGCAGGATCCATACATAGCTTTAAGAAATGGTATGATAAAGCTCATGGAGCAGGAAGAGTGACCTAGAAGCGACCAGTGAAGAGGTGGGGCCAGGAGCTGTGAATCGACCCCGGCAACCACAACTAGGTGAGTACAACTAGGTGAGTACACACACTCACATATCCATCCGTATGTGATCCTGAGGAAAGATAGAGGGAGCAGAGGAGGATGAGGAGTTGCACTGCTCATCGAAAACAAGTGGAGATTTGAGGAAATGGAAGGAATAGACAGAATGGAAGGAATAGACAGAATGGAAGGAAGGAACTACGTAGTAGGAACAATTTAGACTGGGGGTCCCAAGGTGGTGATTGCAGTGATGTACAACCAGTCACAAAATTACAGGAGGATAATAGAAGAATATGATGAGAGCAACAGAGCAATGGTGGACACACTAGCTGAGGTGGCCAGAAGGGCCCACATGGGTAGGGTAAAGTTAATAGTTGTGGGTCATTTCAATCACAAGGAGATTGACTGGGTAAACCTGGAGCCACATGGGGGACCTGAAACCTGGAGAACTAAGATGTTGCGTCAATATGTTGGGGACAATACCAGAGAGAGGGAGAGACAGTAGAGGATGAGCCAGCAAGACTGGACCTCATATTCACCTTGAGTTGTTCAGACATTAAGAACATCACATATGAAAGACCCACTGATCACGTGGTCCTGAGCCTCGAATACATAGTAGAATTGCAAGTGGAGAGGGAAGCAGGAGAAGAATGGGAGAAGCCAAACTACAGGCATGAAGAATTCCCTACATGAAGTTCAGTGGGAAAGAGAGCTGGTGGGAATATCAGTAAATAAAATGATGGACTACGTGACAACAAAATGCAAGGAGGCTGAGGAGAGACTCGTTTTCAAGGGGAACAGAAATAATGGGAAGACCAGAACGATCCCTTGGGTCACCCAAAGGTTTAGAGAGGCCAAAATTAAATGTGCTAATGAATGGAATAAGTATAGGAGACAAAGAACCCAGGAAAATGAGATTAGTCGAAGAGCCAAAACGAATATGCACAGATAAGAAGGGAGGACCAGCGGCAACACGAAAACCACATATCATCGAAAGCTAAGTCCGACCCGAAGCTGTTGTACAGTAACATCAGGAAGAAAACAACAGTCAAGGACCTGGTAATCAGGCTGAGGATGGAAGGATTAGAGTTCACAAGAAACGACCGAGAAGTATGTATAGGGCTCAACACGAGGTATAAGGAAGTATTTTCGGTGGAGACAGAAAGGATTCCAGAAAACCGGAATGCTGGGGTACACCAACAAGTCCAGGACACAAAACACACAACCGAGGAGGTGAAGAAGTTGCTAAGTGAACTAGATACCTCAAAGGCGATGGGACCGGACAACATTTCTCCATGGGTCTTGAGAGAGGGAGCAGATGCGCTGTGTATGCCAATAACAACAATCTTCAACACATTCATCGAAACAGGGCGACTACCTCAGGTGTGGAAGACAGGAAATGGAGTCCCAGTTTTTAAGAAAGGAGACAGACACGCAGCTTTAAACTAGAGACCAGTGTCAGCGGCATGTATAGTAAGATTATGAAGATAAGAGTGGCGCAGCACATAGAAAGGAACAAACCTGTACACGACAACCAGCATGGTTTCAGGGAAGGGAAATCCTGTGTCACAAATCTACTGGAGCTTTATGACAAGGTGAAGTAAGTAAGACAAGAGAGAGGGGTGAGTAGATTGCATTTTCTTAGAACCTGTACACGACAACCAGCATGGTTTCAGGGAAGGGAAATCCTATGTCACAAATCTACTGGAGCTTTATGACAAGGTGAAGTAAGTTAGACAAGAGAGAAGGGTGAGTAGATTGCATTTTCTTAGATTGCAAGAAGGCTATCGACTCAGTTCCAAACAAGAAATTAGTGTATGTATAACAGGAAGGGCACTGCATTTGATCAGAGAATACCTGACAGGGAGGCAACAACGAATCATGGTACGTAACTAGGTGTCGGATTGAGTGCCTGTGACCAGCGGGGTTCCACAGGGGTTAGTAATAGGACCGGTGCTGTTTCTTGTATATATGAATGACATATGAAGTTATAGACTGAGATGTGTCACTGTTTGCAGACGATGTGAAGGTAATGAGGAGAATTAAATCGTATGAAGCTCAGGAAGGACTACAAAGGGATCTGGACAGGCTGCAAGCCTGGTCCAGCAACTGGATCTTGAAGTTTAACTCCACCAAGTGTAAAGTCATTAAAATCGGGGAAGGGCAAAGAAAACTGCAGACAGAGTACAGGCCAAGGAGCTGAAGACTGCAAACCTCACTCAACGAAAAGGATCTTGGGGTGAGTATAATACCGAGCACATCTCCTGAGGCGCACGTCAACTAAATAACTACTGTGGCATATGGGCGTCTGACAAACAAAAGAATAGCGTCAGGAAGTGGAGAAGTCTGGAGAGTGACTGCAGGAAGTAGTGAATGCAGGATCCATACATAGCTTTAAGAAGAGGTATGATAATACTCATGAAGCAGGGAGAGAGTGGACCTAGTAGCGACCAGTGAAGAGGCGGTGCCAGGAGCTGTGACTCGACCCCTGCAACCACAATTAGGTGAACACACACACACACACACACACACACACTCACACACACATACACACACATACATCAAAGGCAATGGGATATGATAAGATGTCACCATGGATTCTGCGAGAGGGCGCAGAAGCATTGTTGGAACCAGTAAGATCTACAAGTCAGTGAACACGGGCTAGTTGCCAGAACTCTGGAAAACAGCGAATGTAGTAGTACCTATATTTAAGAAAGGAGACAAACAGGCTTGAGGCACTGAACTACAGACCAGTCTCTCTGACGTGCACACCTTGCAAGGTAGTGGAGAAGATCAAATGGCAGTTGAAGAACACTGGGATTGAAGTTGTTTCATAAATGATAATCAGCTTGTATTCCGAGCTGGCAAATCTTGTTTAACAGATCTGTTGGGATTCTTTGACAAAGTAACAGTAGTATGACAGGTTCTGTTGTAGATTCGCTGGTGCAATCGCCTGGCCCGGGCCTTTTCCAAGTGGTGGCCCGGCCTTGGCTCCCTTTCTCGGGAGTGTCTGCCATCGGAGGAAGTACAAGTACCTCCTCGTCTGCTGGGACTAGCTGTCCCCAGTCTAGCCCCATTCCCGCCCCCACGGGGCTCGGAGGGAGAAGCTAGGCACCTTTTGCTGCCACAAACGCCGCCCACACCGGGCTCGAAGGGTGTGACAGCTGCATAGCAGCAGACGATGTCAGGAGGTGCAAAGGCAGCAAGCACTACAGGATCCTTTTGGAGTCACCCCCCAACTTTAGACATTACGTCTGAGCGCTGGGGAAGCTCAAGAATGTCTCTTGCTGTGTCCGTTGCACTCTGAGTAAGACAGGAGAGAACGAGAGGACTGGGTGGATTGCATTTTCTTAGTCTGCAACAAGACTATATAAAGAATAAAAACTCACAGTTCTAGAACAATACACAAACAACCCGCACACAGGAGAGAGGAGCTTATGACGACGTTTCTGTCCGACTTAGACCATTTACAAGTTACACTAACACAAGAAAGTAAGGAAGCCAGTATAAATAATAGAGGGAGACATAGACGGGAAAAATAGAGGAAGTGAAGAAGTAGTGGCAGAGGTAATACTGGTAGTGGAAGTAGTTGTAGTATAGTAGTGGTAGTAGTAAGTACTACCATACCTCAGCTGCACCACAGCTTAAAGCAACCTCTGGGTATGTGGTATCATGAGGGAAGTACTACGGGCGTCTCGACAGTAGTAGTGCGTGAGAGTTTCTATGAATAGTCACACAAGCATAAAACAAGGTAATCAAAGTCAGTGAAGTGAAGGCACAGTGAAAATTAACAGTTTCTTTTTTGAAAGTAACTGCTGGGGAATAGACGGTTGGAGGGTACTGTGGGGACTTGATGTTGCTAGTTATTCTAGCAGACAAGAGCGAGATCACAAATTAAAGGAACAAGTGGAATAACACGCTGGGCGATGGCTTATAGTGCGGTGATAAACTTTCCATTGTGAGCTTTTGACAAGACTGGAAAATAATTTACCGAAGAAATGACATCTCCAGAGTACGAGAACCAGGAATTGTTGCTGTGATAAGTACAACTATATGTCCTATTTTGCAGTCATGAGTCCTTTCCAGATGTACAATATTCATTTAATGTGGTTTAATACCATCAGATGTCTTGGGTTTTCGGAGCTGGATGGGAAAAAAGACTCTCTCCATACACATGTGAACCAATTAATTGGCAATATTAGGTAAGTGAGGCAGGTAGGCTCAGAATTATGACAAAATATCAATTGTCTGGCTCTTAGGTTGAGCTCTTATAGCACAGGCACTTACCAAGCGTTTTTCACGGGTGTATTAAAAATCTACATTATAATACATAACAATTCGGAAACAGGCGAGATACAAATATAGAGAAATATGATCATAGCCACAAAAGCAGACTTGTAGCAGTGGTTAAGAAAACTTTAACATGAGTGTCACACTCACCAGCTGGCACTCTCACACACACGCATGAATAGACGCAAACACACACTAAGATAAATATATACACACTACAGCACACTTACGTACAGAAGATGAGTCTCTACAATTGTAGGATCACGCGATTACACTCGCACGTACGTACGTACACACACACAGCCAAAAGCTGTGAATCGACCCCTGCATCTACAATTAGGTGAGTACACACTCGACTCCAGGATATTTTTTCATCTTTCATAAATGACTGGTGTCCACAGCACAGGCTTGTGTAGGGATCAGCAGTTTTCTGCCTGCATCCGACAGAGAGAATTTTTATTCCCTGTTGGCAAAACTGAAAGAGCAAAGAATTTTTAAATCAAATAAAAAAAACACAAAAAAAAGGAACTAAGAGGGTAGAGTAAGGAAGTCGAGGAACAGAGAGGGACCTGATGTTGGCAGGACTCAAAAACATAATGGATGAAGAGTGTTTAAAAAATCTAAAGTCTTCAAATAGAGATGAATGAAAAGATACAGGAAGTAATAGAGCCTGCCAAGATTGAGAAGTGCTACTGCTACTGAAGAATAGGTTCCGTATTTGCCGGCATATAAGGCGCACGAGCATATGATACATATAAGACGATGTTTCCAAGCAGTTGTAAAGTAACGTTAGTAAACAACTGATAAAGCGTAACCCCCTTGACTCTGACCTTAAGCAAATAAGGCACAAACTGATTTTCAAAGATGTTTTGTGGAAAAAAAAGTGTCTTATATGCCAGAAAATACTGTACATAATCTGGTAGAGAATCTCGATAAGCTAACAGTTTAGCTAGAGGAGATGAAGGGGAGGAGGTTTGAGGTACAGACTGGATTAAATGCAGCAGGTGGCAAGACAGAAGTCAGTGGAAAGGATTTTAGGATGTTTTCTCACTGTAAAACAGGAACATTACATGCGATTTAAGCAGGAAGTGTTCACCAGCAAGTACTGAACAATATACTCAGTGGGAGAAGAAGTGACAAAACCGCTGACCCAGGTAGACACATTCAAGGTAAAAAGAGCAGCCAACATCTCTACGTTGTTCTGAGAGAGGGAGCAGAAGAAATGTGGGTCCCTCCAGCCACTATCTTCTATAAGTTAACTGAAACAGGGCAGCTGCAGATGTATAGAACAGTGAAAGTAGTCTCCTTATATTCAAGAAAGGGGATACACAAGTAGCAATAAATATTACAGATCAGTGTCACCAAAATGCACTGTAAGTGAGGCTGTAGAGAAGATTACCAGGAGAAGAGTAGTGGAGCATCTAGGAAGGAGTGTTTATATATAATAGCCACGACGGTTTTTAAGAATATAACTCTTATCTTAACAGATCTGCTAGAGGTCTAAAACAAAGTAACTAAATTTAGGCACGAGAGAGAGAGAGAGAGAGAGAGAGAGAGAGAGAGAGAGAGAGAGAGAGAGAGAGAGAGAGAGAGAGAGAGAGAGAGAGAGAGAGAGACAGACAGACAGACAGACAGACAGACAGACAGACAGACAAACAGACAAACAGATAGACAGACAGACAGAGATAGAGACAGAGAGAGAAATAGGGTGAAGGTTAGATGGACTATACACTTTCGGACTGTAAGAAGGACATTACAACGTACAAAATACCGAGAGGTATTGACAGGGTTGACAGAGCGAGTGTGTCCTAGAGTCAGGTCTCAGGTACTCGAGGTCACAGCTGCAAATAAAAGAACTCGGATGAGTCTCAGGTATGTTAAGAAATACTTCTGTAACCTCACATGGGTAAGAAACGACCCGGAGAACGAAGGGGTTGCAAGATCCCTTCATAGTTTTATGGATAGGTATGATAAGGCTCACACAGCTTGTAGAGGGAAACCGAGTAGCTTGGACTCGACCCTTGTAATGGGTGAGTACACATTGGTGAGTACACATTGGTGAGTACGCACAAAAACACATATACATTCTTAAACACACACACACAAACACACACACACACACCAGCAACCACAAATAGGTAAGAACACACACACATACACTGATAAATTAGAGAAAGTGTAAAGGTTTGCAACAAGACTAGTCCCGGAGCTAAGGGGCATGTCCTACGAGGACATGCCCCTGACGACACTGGAGGACTGGAGAGATAGTGAGTACATGATAACGACATATAAAATACTGAGAGGAATTGACAAGGTGGATAGGGACAGGATGCTTCAGAGATTGGACACAGAAAAAAGGTGTCATAGCTGGAAGCTGAAAACTCGAATGAGCCACAGTAATTTTAGGAAGTATTTCTTTAGCCATAGAGTTGTCAGGAATTGGAACAATCTAAAGAGTGATGTAGTGGAGGGAAAATACATACAGTGCTTTAAGTAAAGGTACGAAAATGTTCATGGAGAAGGGAGAGAGAGTGGACCCAGTAGCAACCAGCGAAGAGGCGGGGGCCAGGAGCTGTGACTCGACCCCTGCAAAAACAAAAAAGTGAGTATTCACACACACACACACACACACACACACATGGAGCAGGGAGAGAGAGGACCTAGTAGCGGTCAGTGAAGAGGCGGGGCCAGGAGCTAAGTCTCAACCCTTGCAACCACAATTAGGTGAGTACAATTAGGTGGGTACACACACACACACAGGAGTAGGATGGGAAAAGCCAAACTACAAAAGAGGGGACTTCACAGGCATGAGGAACTTTCTGAAGGAGGTTCAGTGGGAAAGAGAATTGGTAGGAAAATCAGTAAACGAAATGATGGACTACAACAAAATCCAGGGAAGCAGAGAAGAGGTTTGTTCTCAAGAGCAACAGAAATAATGGGAAGACCAAAACGAGCCCTTGGTTTACCCAAAGATGTAGGGAGGCAAAAACTAAGTGCAGTAGAGTATGGAAAAAGTACAGACGACAAAGGACCCAGGAAAATAAAGAGATCAGTCGAAGAGCTAGAAACGAGTATGTGCTGGGTAGGTGATGCTTTGTCTGCTTGACTATCATGTATTTTAATGTTTTGGAAATTTTGTGGTTTCCAGTGTTACGTTCTATTGTGTCGGTGACGGCGATTAGCGAGGCTTCTAGACATCGTCGGCGTCTGAGGTCTGGTTCGGTGAGAACGAGTTGTGCCTCATCCCAGTTCATCAAATGCCCCGTGGAGTCTCTGTGGAGGACACAGGCGTACCTGAAATCATCTCCGTTACTGGCACTTCGATACTCGTTCAGGCGGACCACAAGATCTTTGCTTGTGTCGCCTACATATTTCTTGGGACAGAATACACAGGGGATGGTGTACACGGGGCATATGATGAACTGGGATGAGGCACAACTCGTTCTCACCGAACGAGACCTTAGACGCCGACGGTGTCTAGAAGCCTCGCTAGTCGCCGTCACCGACACAATAGAACGTAACACTGGAAACCACAAAGTTTCTAAAACATTAGCTTACATGATAGTCAAGCAGGCACAGCATCACCAACCCAGCAACACAGGAGTCACATGATCTCATCGTCTACCCGACCTCATCCCAACATGACATTCTTCAGGTCACCATGAGTCACTCACACCTCACTCAGGTCACCATGCGTCACTCACACCTCACTCAGGTCACCATGCGTCACTCACACCTCACTCAGGTCACCATGCGTCACTCACACCTCTGTATGTTAGCAGTGAACAAGGTCTCAGGACCGAATGTTTTCTAATAAATATGTCCTAGCGTTTGCTTACGTGTTTTTCTAAACCATCTTGTCGGTATTTATTACAAAGATTTATACCATCAAAAGTCTTTCCTATGAGGATTGACTGAGGCCCTGAATCTGCACTCTCTAGAAAGTCGTAGAATTAGGGGGGATATGATTGAGGTGTATAAATGGAAAAGAGGAATAAATAAAGGGGATGTAAACAGCGTGTTAAAAATATCTGGCCAAGACAGGACTCGCAGCAATGGTTTCAAGCTGGAAAAATTCAGATTTTGGAAGGATATAGGAAAGCACTGGTTTGGTAATAGAGTTGTGGATGAGTGGAAGAAACTCCAGAGTTCCGTCATTGACGCTAAAACGTTGTGTAGTTTTAAAAATAGGTTAGATATATACATGAGTCGGTGTGGGTGGGTGTGAGTTGGACCTGACTAGCTTGTGCTAGTAGGTCTGATGCCGTGCTCCTTCCTTGAGTGGATGTGACCTGACTAGGTTGGGTCAGTGACACAAGCAGGTAGGTAAGTCGGACGTGCCTCGCATGGGCCAGTAGGCCTGCCCCAGTGCTCATTCTTTCTTATGTTCTTAAGTTCTTATACCTCAAAGGCGGCGGGACCGGACAAAGCAGTGTCACTGACTTGTATAGTATGCAGAGTCATGGAGAAGATTATCAGAAGAGTGGTGGAGCACCTAGAAAGGAACGAGCTTATACATGACAACCAGCACGGTTTCAAGGAAGGGAAATGATGTATCACAAACCTATTGGAGTCTTACGACAAGGTGACCAGAGATTAGTGTAAAAGCTAAGCGATCAGGCAGGTATATCAGGAAAGGCACTGCAGTGAATCGTAGAATTCCTCACAGGAAGGAAACAACGAGTGATGATACGTGACGAGGTGTAAGAGTGGACGAGTGTGACGAGCGGGGTTCCACAGGGGTCAGTCCTAGAACCAGTGCTGTTTCTGGTATATGTGAATGACATAAGAACATAAGAAAGAAGGAACACTGCAGCAGGCCTACTGGCCCATGCGAGGCAAATCCAAGTCTCCAACGGCTTAAGCCAGTGCCCCGACCCAGCCAAGTCAGGTTACATTCACTTAAAGAAGAAGCACTGCATCTGACCTAGTAGCACAAGCTAGTCAGGTCCAAACTCACACCCATCCACACCCACCTATGTATTTATCTAACCTATCTTTAAAACTACACAACGTCTTAGCATCTATGACGGTACTCGGGAGTTTGTTCCACTCATCCACAACTCTATTACCAAACCAGTGCTTTCCTATATCCTTCCTGAATCTGAACTTTTCCAACTTGAAACCATTGCTGCGAGTCCTGTCTTGGCTGGATATTTTCAGCACGCTATTTACATCCCCTTTATTTATTCCTGTTTTCCATTTATACACCTCAATCATATCCCCCCTAATTCTACGCCTTTCTAGAGAGTGCAGATTCAGGGCCTCAGTCTATCCTCATAGGGAAGATTTCTGATACATGGGATGAACTTTGTCATCCTCCTTTGTACGTTTTCCAGTGCATTTATATTCATTCTGTAATACGGTGACCAGAACTGTGCAGCATAATCTAAATTAGGCCTAACCAATGATATATAGAGTTGAAGAACAACCTGAGAACTTCTATTATTTATACTTCTTGATATAAAGCCAAGGATTCTGTTAGCTTTATTGCGAACACTTATGCACTGTTGTCTTGGTTTCAGATTACTGCTAACCAGAACTCCTAAATCCTTCTCGCAATCACAAGTATTAAGATCTACATTATTCAGTTTATATGTGGCATGGTTATTGTCCTGCCCAACATTTAGAACTTTGCATTTGTTTACATTAAACTGCATCTGCCACTTCTCCGACCACTGCATCAGTCTATTCAAATCATCCTGGAGTGCTCTAATGTCCTCATTTGAATGAATTGGACGGCCTATTTTGGTGTCATCAGCAAATTTACTTATGTTACTATTTATTCCCTCATCTATGTCGAATAGATTCAGAAGTGTCCCTGTTTGCAGAGGACGTGAAGCTAATGCGGAGAATTCAAGTCGAACAGTATCGGGTAGAACTACAAAAGAATCTGGACAGTCTGCAAGCCTAGTCCAACAACTGGCTCCTGGAGTTTAACCCAACCAATTACAAAGTCAGGAAGATTGGGGAAGATCAAAGGAGACAGCAGACAGAGTACAGGATAGGGGGACAAAGACTGCAAACCTCACTCAATGAAACGGATAATACCGAGTACATCTCCTGAGGCACACATCAACCAAAAATAGCTGCTGCAACAAATGGGCGCCGTGTACGTCAGGCCCATATTTTGAGTATGCAACACCAGTTTGGAACCCACACCTGTTCAAGGATTTCAAGAATTTAAGGAAAGTGGAAGGTTTGCAACAAGAATAGTCGTAGAGCTAAGGGGCATGCCCCACGAGAAGAGGCTAAGGTAAATCGACCTAATGACACTAGAGGAAAGATAGGGGAAACATGATAACGATATACTAAATACTGAGAGGAAGTGACAAGGTGGATATGGGCTGAATGTTTCAGAGATGGTACACAGCAACAAGAGGTCACAATTTGAAGTTGAAGACTCATATGAGTCACAGGGATGTTAGGAAGTACTTTTTCTGTCATAGAGTTGTTAGGAAGTGGAACAATATGGAGAGTGATTTAGTGGAGGCAGAATGCATAAATGGGTTTAAGAAGAGATGCGATAAAGCTCATGAAGCAGGGAGAGAGTGAACCTAGTAGCGACGGGGCCAGGAGCTGTGAATCGACCTCTGCAACCACAAATAGGTAAGAAGACACTCACACACACACACACAGGATCTATACCTAGCTTTAACTTAAGAAGAGGTATGATAAAGCTAATAGAGCAGGGATAGTGACCTGGCGTGGCCAGGAGCTGTGAATCGACCCCTGCAACCACAACCAGGTGAGTACACACACACACCACACACACACACACACACACACACACACACACACACACACACACACACTCACACTCACACACACACACGCATGCATGCAAGCTGGTATACCAAGTGTATATTAGCGGTAAGTCGCATAAAATAGGGAATATGTCTATAAATGTCACCAGCACTACTTACTAAACATTGCCTCCAGCAAGTGTGTCATATATTGCAGGTTAACGTTGTACCTAGATTGGTGCAGGTGTCTCTGTGACAGAGAAGAGGAGCTTGGCCCCTGAGCTGGCCTTGTTCCACTCCACCACTGTCCAACTGTGTTCTCATACTCTGCTCCGCTGAGATATTATACCTGTAACTCACGATCCAACCCTGTGTTTGCTGGCTCTAAAGCCTATAGACTACGCAGTGCTGCTTGTCACATGAAGGCAATAATTTAAGCTTCTGTTATTATTTAAAGAAGGAGTTAAAGAAAATCTTTGTGTATATACACTGAGATATACAAAATACAAACCTCTCTGTACACGTACCCTTGAGACCCATTATTTAATTCAGGAAGGCCATTAAATCTACATATCACCTTTACATTATCTTTAGTTTATCTGTAGGGAGATTCTCTCCTTAGTGACGACTTGATAAATCAAGATTTTAGTGCTGGAGGTGTGAAGTACGGTGCCTGCACTCTGACGGAGGGACGCGGATATTGCATTTTAGAGAGGCACCTGAACTGTTGTGCCGGCACTCTTTGGTAAGACAATGATGGAGTTAAGGTGAAACTATTTCTTCTTTCTTCGGGTCACTTTAACTCGGTGGGAGACGGCTGGTGTTTATATATGTCGTGCCGATTAGGTAAAACTTGCGATTTTGGCTTAAATAGCAACGCTCACCTTGCCATATAAGACAAGTGAAAATTTGTGTATGGAATAATTTCGCCAAAATCATTCTGAACTTAACGAAAAAAATATATTTCATTGTGTTTGTTTATTATTAAATTAATGTTAACGTATATAAAATATATTTAGTTGGGTTAGGCTAAATTAAATTGCGCTTGTTGTAATAAGGTTAGGTAGGTTTTCAAAGTTTCTCTTGGTACAAAATTATAAATTCTTACATTAACATAAATTAAAAATATATATCTTTAAACGTACAAGATAAAATTTTAGAAAGGACTTAATTTTAAATGAGTTCTTGCTAATTGACCAGTTTTACCTAATCGGCACGACATATATATATATATATATATATATATATATATATATATATATATATATATATATATATATATATATATATATATATATATAACAGCCTGATCAACCAGGCTGTTACTGATAGCCGCACGCAAACTGACGTACAAACCACAGCCCGGTTGGTCCGGTACTAACTTTAGCTGCCTGTTCAGTGCCTTCTTGAAGACAGCCAGGGGTCTATTGGTAATCCCGCTTATGTATGCTGCGAGGCAGTTGAACAGTCTTGGGCCCCGAACACTTATTGTGGCGACCCTTCTTTTCATTGGAGGAATGTTGCATCTCCTGCCGAGTCTTTTGTTTTCATAGGAAGTGATTTTCGTGTGCAAGTTTGGTACTAATCCTTTTAAGATTTTCCAAGTGTACAACATCATGTATCTCTCTCGCCTTCGCTTCAGGGAATACAGATCAAAGGCCTTCAACCGTTCCCAGCAATTTAGGTGCCTTATCGTTCTTATGTGTACCGTGAAAGATATATGCCGATAACGATTTTTTTTCATTTATGTTAATGTAAAAATTAATAATTTTGTACCAAAAGAACATTAGAAACTTACCTGACTTTATTATAACAAGCCCAATTTAGTTTAGCCTAATCCAACTAAATATATTTTAGATAAGTTTACATTAATTTAATAATGAACAAACACAAAAAATATATTTTTTTTCGTTAGGTTCAGAATGATTTTTGCGAAATTATTGAATACACAAATTTTCGATTTCCTTATTCGGCACAAAGTATTGCTATTTAAGCCAAAATCGCAAGTTTTACCTACTCACCACAACGTCCGTTTCCCACCAAGGCAGGGTGGCTTAAAAAAGAAAAACGTTCATCATCATTCACTCCATCACTGTCTTGCCACAAAACCTCCTTTACCCCCTCCCTCCCTCGAAGTCATTCTATTTTGTTCCATTCTCTATACATGTCCGAACCACCTCAACAACCTCTCCTCAGCTCTCTGGATAATTATTTTAGTAATCCCGCACCTCCTCCAAATTTCCAAATTACGGATTCTCTGCATTATATTCACACCACACATTGCCCTCAGACATGACATCTCCACTGCCTCCAGCCTTCTCCTTGTTGCAACATTCACCACCTATGCTTCACACCCATATAAGAGTGTTGGTATAACTATACTCTCATACATTTCTCTCTTTGCATCACTCACCCTTTTTCCTTCATCAATTCCATGATTCACCTCATCCTTCACAGACCCATCTGCTGACACGTACACTCCTAAATATCTGAATACATTCACCTCCTCTATACTCTCTCCCTCCAATCTGATATCCAATCTTTCGTCACCTAAATTTTTGTTATCCTCATCACCTTACTCTTTTCAATATTCACTTTTAATTTTCTTCTTTAACATACACTACAAAACTCATCCACCAACCTCCGCAACTTCTCTTCAGAATCTCCCAAAAGCACAGTGTCATCAGCAAAGAGCAACTGTGACAACTCCCACTTTGTGTTAGATTCTTTATCTTTTAACCCCAAACCTCTTGCCAACACCGGAGCATTCACTTCTCTTACAACCAGTTCTATAAATATATTGAACAACAATGGTGACATCACACATCCCTGTCTAAGGCCTACTTTTACTTTTACTTGTTCATCTGCTATCCTGCTCTCCTACTCTCCGTGCGTGGTCCCGTGGGTTAGAGCGTCATGTGTGATTTTCGCTCACCATGAAGCAGGCCAAAACGACGTGGGTTCGAATCCTTGGCTAGTTGCAGTGTTGTTATTGATTAGTACCACTTGTTCGTGGTTACATACATATATATATATATATATATATATATATATATATATATATATATATATATATATATATATATATATATATATATATATATATATATATATATATATATATATATGCATATATATTTACATTGTTATATTAGTTACATTTCTAAACATGGTGTTAAAACCCCTATAATCTCAACTTAATACAAACTGTAAACATTTTCTATGCAATTAACTTATGGGAGGGAATATTTACAGTAGTGGTGTAACAATGAGTGAACACTGCAAGATAAACATGTTTTTTAAAGTAAAGAATATGAAAGAGGAATATTTCATATTCTATTTACAACGAGAGAGAGAGAGAGAGAGAGAGAGAGGAGAGAGAGAGAGAGAGAGAGAGAGAGAGAGAGAGAGAGAGAGAGAGAGAGAGAGAGAGAGAGAGAGAGAGAGAGAGAGAGAGAGAGAGAGAAGTGTGTACACATTAGATTTGTGAATAAACGGTTTACAACAGCGACACGTTGATATATTAGACACTTTTCCAACATTTGCTTATCTTTACTTCAGAATAAAGATACCCAAATGTTGCAAAAGTGTCTCGTCTATCAACGCTGTAGATATACTCAATAAAGGCTTATATATCAGTATGCACACACCAAAAGAGGCGTATTTTGAAAGATATATACTTCTAAAGAGGTGCCTCTCACAGTAGCATATATAAGGTGAGAGCTGAACCTTTTACTGCACATACAGACGGACAGATGTGTCTCTGGCTACATACTGTCAACTATTCTATGTGTATGTGTGATAGATGTGAGGTATATGTAGGTGTGAATGTGATGTATGTACGGGTGTTGATGTGAAGTATGCTCTGTGTTTAGGTGTAGATTTGTAATTTGTGCGTGGATGTGTGTGTGTGGATGTGTGGATTGTGAGGGTGAAGATGTGAGGAATGTGAGGTTGTTGAAGTATATGAGGGTGTTGATGTGAAGTATACGAGGGTGTTGATGTGAAGTATACGAGGGTGTTGATGAGAGTTATTAGAGGGTGTAGGTCTGAGGTATGTTGACTGTACGTGAGAGATATGGGCAGAGATTACATGAGAGATATGGTTCGTAAAAGGATTTAACACTGGTGTGTTGGGGAGAGGCGTGGGACAGAAAGATAACGAATGCAGTAAAAAATGGGAGTTGTCGTAGTAAAGAGCAATATGACGAGAGTAACGCATTAATTAAAGATTTAATATCAGATTGAAACTAACAGGAAACAAATATGTTCAGATATTTAGGATTGGATTTGTCGACATATGGGTATATGAACGGTGGGGTGAATTATAGGATTGACAAGGGGAAGGAAGGAGGAAGATGTGTGGTGCGCTGAGGTATCTGTGAAAAACAAAAGAGCTTTATTCATCAAAGCAAAAATGGAATATATCACAGAATAGTGGTACAAACACTGTTATATGGGCTTGAAGCATGAGTATTAAACGTTGCAGGGAAGAGGAGGTTTGAGGCAGTGGAGATGTGTTTGAGGGCAATGTATGAGGTGCGAATATTTTACAGAGAATTCGTAGCTTTGGAGAACAGAAAAAGGTGTGGGGTTACCAAAACCATTAATGAGAGGACTTAGTAGGAGTTGCTGAGGTGGTTTGATATTAAGAAAGGTTGGAGCAAAATAGGTTTATTAGGAGGGAGTAATTTCTAGGATGGAAGGATGGAGAGGAAGAAGTCGTATTAAGAAGGGATGGAGTAGTGGGCAAAGGAAGTTTAGAGTATTATGGGCTAGGACATTCAGCAGGCCTGTCAGAATATGTTAGACAGGAGCAAGTAGAGGAGGCAAATGGGTTTTTAGATTTGCGATGCTGTTGGAGTGCGAGGAAAGTAACATTTATGATGGGATTCAGGGAAACCGGTTAGCCTGTTAAATCCTGGAGGAAGGAAGTACATTGCTAGCACTGTGAAAGAGAGGCTTATATGTGGCTCTTGTGATGTCATTGTAACATGACATTGATAGCGTTTCCATGGAAACGTTTCCTATTGTCTCTGCCCACCCTGACTGGAAGGGACACACCCACTGTGCTAAAAAAATGTTTTATTGCTTCAGAGAGTTTCTCCATGTTTCTTTTCCTTCCACGTCGCTCGCCCCTAGACATCGCTCCCTCTGTCGCAACACATTAAAAAAAGGAGAAAGGAATGGAGGAATATATCAGAAGAATATTATCAGAGAAGACGATAAACGTACCTCAGGGAAAACTCGAGGTTCTCCCCGGAGCTGTTTGAATATTTTCTTCTCCTATTACCCCCTATATATAATGATGGAATGCTTTATTAATAGACAGAATACATCAATGGAAAACATGAACATGAATAAAATGGTACAATATATCAAAGATTATGAATCTCCTCCAGCTCCCCCGAAGCCGGACGCGAGCCAAGAATGCAGCATGCGTTTCCCCTCTGGATGGCCACGCTGTGACGCTGGAACATGAACGTGGCTGCCCTTGGGTCCCTGGTGGTGTCGATGAGTCTGGAACCCAGTTCCTTAAGGAAACGTGTTGCATTTTTTTCCCCACGCTCCCAAGGTAGAGATCCCACTGGGACAAATTGATACTGTTGGCTTATGTCTCTGTACTTGCCGATCTTGTACTTCTCTCTGTGGTCAGCAGCTCCTCCCTGTCGCCCGACACTGTGATGGATGTAGGTGTCAGCCAGTGTCGACACACAGGTATAATCCCATGATAATAGCTTGCCATTCTTCCAAGGATAGATGGTGATCCCGTCGGGGCGGTTTGCTGGGTTGTGGGCGTTGTTGGCTGCTAGTGATCGGGGCTCTCTCTCGGCTGGGCATCCAGCTGTAGCAAGGGTTCTCTTTATGATGTCGTTGACCTCATTGTGTCTTGCATGCCAACCCTTGGTTTTAGGACAGTTAAGACCATGTAGACCAAATTGGTCGGCTTGCGCATCGCTGCAAATACACGTATATTCCGTGTGAATTGGGGCAGCAAGGCGCAGAGCCACTGCAATACGAAGGGTCTTAGGGTCGAGGCGTGTTCCCATGGCCGAAATAGGAACTGTTTGTAGGAAGTCCCCAGAGTGATGTGCACTCACAGCTAGGAGACGGGCAGTCTCCCTGTCTGATGTTACGGCCCTAAGCATATTGGCAAGTATCTTTTCAGCGATGGGGCCGTCCCAGCTTGACTGTTTGTAGGCCAGTTCTTCACTAGGTTTTGGTGTTGGAGCAGCAAGAGTCTCCCATTCAGTGATGGCACTGGTGTAGCTAGGGTCCTGTATTCCTGCTGTATCACTGAGGTTGTCTGGAAGAATTTGTTTTATTAGCTCATTTGATGCTATGGAAGAGGATAAGAAAGCTGGTAGGGCAATCTGGGAGGATATATATGTATATATATATATATATATATATATATATATATATATATATATATATATATATATATATATATATATATATTTTTTTTTTTTTTTTTTTATTAACACATCGGCCGATTCCACCAAGGCAGGGTGGCCCGAAAAAGAAAAACTTTCATCATCATTCACTCCATCACTGTCTTGCCAGAAGGGTGCTTTACACTACAGTTATAAAACTGCAACATTAACACCCCTCCTTCAGAGTGCCGGCACTGTACTTCCCATCTCCAGAACTCAAGTCCGGCCTGCCGGTTTCCCTGAATCCTTCATAAATGTTACTTTGCTCACACTCCAACAGCACGTCAAGTATTAAAACCATATGCCTCCATTCACTCCTATCAAATACGCTCACATGCTTGCTGGAAGTCCAAGCCCTCGCACACAAAACTTCCTTTACCCCTCCCTCCAACCTTTCCTAGGCCGACCCCTACCCCGCCTTCCCTCCACTACAGATTTATACACTCTCGAAGTCACTCTGTCTCGTTCCATTCTCTCTACATGTCCAAACCACCTCAACAACCCTCCTCAGCTCTCTGACAATCGTTTTGGTAATCCCGCACCTCCTCCTAATTTCCAAACTCCGAATTCTCTGCATTATATTCACACCACACATTGACCTCAGACATGACATCTCCACTGCCTCCAGCCTTCTCCTCGTTGCAACATTCATCACCCATGCTTCACACCCATATAAGAGCGTTGGTATAACTATACTCTCAACATTCCTCTTTACTTCCATAGACCAGGTTCTTTGTCTCCACAGACTCCGAAGTGCTCCACTCACCCTTTTCCCCTCATCAATTCTATGATTCACCTCATCCTTCATAGACCCATCCGCCGACATGTCCACTCCCAAATATCTGAATACATTCACCTCCTCCATACTCTCTCCCTCCAATCTGATATCCAATCTTTCGTCACCTATTCTTTTGTTATCCTCATCACCTTACTCTTTCCTATATTCACTTTCAATTTTCTTCTTTTACACACCCTACCAAATTCATCCACCAACCTCTGCAGCTTCTCTTCAGAATCTCCCAAAAGCACAGTGTCATCAGCAAAAGCAACTGTGACAACTCCCACTTTGTATTTGCTTCTTTATCTTTTAGCCCAACACCTCTTGCCAAGACCCTCGCATTCACTTCTCTTACAACCCCATCTATAAATATATTGAACAACCACGGTGACATCACACATCCTTGTCTAAGGCCCACTTTTACTGGGAAATAGTCCCCTTCCCTCCTACACACTCTAACCTGAGCCTCACTATCCTCATAAAAACTCTTCACTGCTTTCAGTAACCTTCCTCCTATTCCATACACCTGCAACATCTGCCACATTGCCCCCTATCTACCCTATCATACGCCTTTTCCAAATCCATAAATGCCACAAAAACATCTTTACCCTTATCCAAATACTGTTCACCTATATGTTTCACTGTAAACACTTGGTCTACACACCCCTACCTTTCCTAAAGCCCCTTGTTCATCTGCTATCCTGCTTTCTGTTTTACTTTAATTCTTTCAATAATAACTCTACCATACACTTTACCAGGTACACTCAACAGACTTATTCCCCTATAATTTTTGCACTCTCTTTTGTCCCCTTTGCCTTTATACAAAGGAACAATACACGCTCTCTGCCAATCCCTAGGTACCTTACCCTCTTCCATACATTTATTAAATAATAGCACCAACCACTCCAAAATTATATCCCCACCTGCTTTTAACATTTCTATCTTTATCCCATCAATCCCAGCTGCCTTACCCCTTTCATTCTACCCACTGCCTCACGAACTTCCCTACACCCACAACTGGCTCTTCCACACTCCTACAAGATGTTATTCCTCCTTGCCCTACACACGAAATCACAGCTTCCTGTCTTCATCAACATTTAACAAATCCTCAAAATATTCTCTCCATCTTCCGATACCTCTAACTCTCCATTTAATAACTCTCCTCTCCTATTTTTAACTGTCAAATCCATTTGTTCTCTAGGCTTCCTCAACTTATTAATCTCATTCCAAAACTTTTTCTTATTTTCAACAAAATTTGCTGATAACATCTCACCCACTCTCTCATCTGCTCTCTTTTACATTGCTTCACCACTCTTTTAACCTCTCTTTTCTCTCCATATACTCTTCCTCCTTGCATCACTTCTACTTTGTAAAAACCTCTCATATGCTAACTTTTTCTCCCTTACTACTCTCTTTACATCATCATTCCACCAATCGCTCCTCTTCCCTCCTGCACCCACTCGCCTGTAACCACAAACTTCTGCTGAACACTCTAACACTACATTTTTAAATCTACCCCATACATTTTCGACCCCATTGCCTACACTCTCACTAGCCCATCTATCCTCCAATAGTTGTTTATATCTTACCCTAACTGCCTCCTCTTTTAGTTTATAAACCTTCACTCTCTTTTACTTACTGATTCTATTTTCCTTGTATCCCATCTACCTTTTACTCCCACTGTAGCTATAACTAAAAAGTGATCTGATATATCTGTAGCCCTCTATAAACATGCACATCCTGAAGTCTACTCAACAGTCTTTTATCTACCAATACATAGTCCAACAAACTACTGTCATTACGCCCTACATCATATCTTGTATACTTATTTATCCTCTTTTTCTTAAAATATGTATTACCTATAACTAAACCCCTTTCTATACAAAGTTCAATCAAAGGGCTCCCATTATCATTTACACCTGGCACCCCAAACTTACCTACTACACCCTCTCTGCATGTTTCTCCCACTTTAGCATTTAGGTCCCCTACCACAATTACTCTCTCATTTGGTTCAAAAGTTCCTATACATTCGCTTAACATCTCCCAAAATCTCTCTCTCTCCTCTACACTCCTCTCTTCTCCAGGTGCATACACGCTTATTATGACCCACTTTTCGCATCCGACCCTTATTTTAATCCACATATATATATATATATATATATATATATATATATTTAGGTTGGAGGGAAGGGGTAAAGGAGGTTTTGTGGGCGAGGGGCTTGGACTTCCAGAGGGCATGTGTGAGCGTGTTAGATAGGAGTGAATGGAGACGAATGGTTTTTGGGACATGACGATCTGTTGGAGTGTGAGCAGGGTAACATTGTGTGAAGGGATTCAGGGAAACCAGTTAATTGATTTAGATGGACTTGAGTCCTGGAAATGGGAAGTACAATGCCTGCACTTTAAAGGAGGGGTCTGAGATAGTGACAGCTGGGAGGGACTTTTCTCAGCTGTCGTATCTGAGCTCCTCTGCAAAGACAGTGATTATGTATGAGTGTGGTGAAAGTGTTGAATGATGATGAAAGTTTTTTCTTTTTGGGGATTTTCTTTCTTTTTGGGTCACCCTGCCTAGGTGGGAGACGGCCGACTTGTTGAAAAAAAAAAAAAAATATATATATATATATATATATATATATATATATATATATATATATATATATATATATATATTATTGTAACCACGAACGAGTGGTATTGATCAATAACTACACTGCACTAGCCAGGGGTCGAACCCATGATGCTTTGGCCCGCCTAATGGTGAGCGAAACACATGACGCTCTAGTCCACTGAACCACACAATCCTTAATTAAGAGTAGCGCATCCAGTAGGACTGAATGTTGTACTCACTACCCAAGGACATACGGTGGTGTGGACGCCTCTAAGGTAATTTCATTCTTGTCCCTGTTTGGTGTACTAGCTCAACAAACAGTATATTATATTATTGTAACCACGAACACCGAATGTCTTTAGGAAGCGAGTACAACATTCAGTTCTACTTGATGCGATACTCTTAAGGATTGTGTGTTTCAGTGGACAAGAGCGTCACGTGTTTTCGCTCACCAGGAGGCAGGCCAAAGCATCATGGGTTCGACCCCTGGCTAGTGCAGTGTAGTTATTGATCAATACCACTCGTTCGTGGTTACAATAATATAATATACAGCTATCCGTCTTTCTCATAATTTTTTCAAAATTAACTCTACCATACACTTTACCAGGTATACCCAACATACTTATTCCCCTATAATTTTTACACTCTCTTTTGTCCCCTTTGCCTTTATACAAAGGAACTATGCATGCTCTCTGCCAATCCCTAGGTACCTTACCCTCTTCCATACACTCATTAAATAAAAACACTAACCACATCAATACTTTATCCCCACCTTCTTTTGACATTTCTATTTTTATTCCATCAATCCCAGCTGCTTTACCCCCTTTCATTCTACTCACTGCCCCACGCACTTCCCCAACCCAACACTCACAACTGGTTCTTCCTCACTCCTATAAGATGTTATTCCTCCTTGCCCTATACACGAAATCTCAGCTTCCTTATCTTCATCAACATTTAACAACTACTCAAAATATTCCTTCCATCCTCCCGATACCTCTAACTCTCCATTTAATAACTCTCCTCTCCTATTTTTAACTGAGAAATTAATCTCACTCCAAAACTTTTTCATGTTTTCAAAAAAAATTGTTGATAACATTTCACCCACCCTCTCATTTGCTCTCTTTTTACATTGCTTCACCACACTCTTAACCTCTCTTTTTCTCGCCATATACTCCTCCCTCCTTGCATCACTTCTACTTTGTAAAAACCTCTCATATGCTAACTTTTTCCTCCCGCATCCACTTTCCTGTAACCACAAACTTCTGCTGAACACTCTAAGACTATATTCTTAAACTTAACCCATACATCTTCTACCACATTGCCTATACTCACACTAGCCCATCTGTCCTCCAACAGTTGTTTATATCTTACCTTAACTGCCTCCTCCTTTAGTTTATAAACCTTCATTTCTCTCTTACTTGCTGCCTCCATTTTCCTTCTTTCCCATCTACCTTTTACTCTCACTGTAGCTAAAACTAAAAGTGATCTGCTATATCTGTGGTCCCTCTATAAACATGTACATCCTGAAGTCTACCCAACAGTCTTTTATCTACCAATACGTAGTCCAACAAACTACTGTTATTTCGAACTGCATCATATCTTGTATACTTATTTATCCTCTTTTTCTTTAAATATATGTTACCTATAACTAAACCCCTTTCTATACAAAGTTCAATCCAATGTTCCCCATTATAATTTACACCTGGCACCCCAAACATACCTATCACACTCTCTTTTAACGCTTCTCCTACTTTAACATTTAGGTCCCCTACCACAATTACTCTCTCACTTAGCTCAAAAGTTCCTACTCCCTTAACATCTTCCAAAATCTCTCTCTCTCCTCTACACTCCTCTCTCTTCCCCATGTGCCTAAACACTTATTATGACCCACTTTTCACATTCAACCCTTATTTTAATCCACATTAACCTTGAATTTATACATTTATATTCCCTCTTCTCCTTCCATAACTGATCCTTCAACATTATTGCTACACCTTCATTAGCTCTAACTTTCTCAGATACTCCTGACTTAATTAATTTATTTCTCCCCACTGAAACTCCCCTACCCCCTTCAGCTTTGTTTAGCCTAAGGCCAGGACATCCAACTTCATTTCATTTATAACATTAGCAATCATTTCTTTTTTATCATCCGCACTACATCTACGCAAATTCAGACATCCTAGTTTTATAAAGTTTTTCTTTTCCTCGTTTTTAGTAGTTTGAACAGGAGAAGGGGTTACTAACCCATTGCTCCCGGCATTTAATCGCCTCCTACGACATGCATAGCTTACGGAGGAAGAATTCTGTTCCACTTCCCCATGGAGATAAGCAGAACAAAACTAGGAAGAAAATAGTAGAAAACTCAGAGGGGTTAGTATATATATACTTGTACATGCATGTGTAGTGAGACCTAAGCTTAAGTAGAAGTAGCAAGACATACCTGCAACCTTGCATGTTTATGAGACAGACAAAGACACCAGCAATCATTCCATCATGCAAAAAAGTTACAGGCTTATGTTTCACACTTATTTGGTAGGACGGTAGTACATCTCTGGGTGGTTGCTGTCTACAAACCTATATATATATATATATATATATATATATATATATATATATATATATATATATATATATATATATATATATATATATATATATATATATATATATATATATATATATATATATATATATATATATATATATATATATATATATATATATATATAATATATATATATATATAATATATATATATATATATATATATATATATATATATATATATAATGTCGTGCCGATTAGGTAAAACTGGTCAATTAGCAAGAACTCATTTAAAATTAAGTCCTTTCTAAAATTTTTCTTATACGTTTAAAGATATATTTTTTCATTTATGATAATGTAAAAATTTATAATTTTGCACCTAAGAGAAACTTTGAAAACCTACCTAACCTTATTAACAAGCGCAATTTATTTAGCCTAACAACTAAAATATTTTAGATACGTTAACAATAATTTAATAATAAACAAACACAATGAAATATATTTTTTCGTTAGTTCAGAATGATTTTGGCGAAATTATTGCAAAAACAAATTTCGCTTGTCTTATATGGCAGAGGAGCGTTGCTATTTAGCAAAATCGAAGTTTTACCTAATCGGCACGACTATATATATATATATATATATATATATATATATATATATATATATATATATATATATATATATATATATATATATATATATGTCGTGCCGATTAGGTAAAATTTGCTATTTTGGCTTAAATAGCAACGCTCACCTTGCCATATAAGACAAGTGAAAATTTGTGTATGCAATATTTCCAAAATCATTCTGAACATAACGAAAAAATATATTTCATTGTGTTTGTTTATTATTAAATTAATGTTAACGTATCTAAAATATATTTAGTTGGTTAGGCTAAATTAAATTGCGCTTGTTGTAATAAGGTTAGGTAGGTTTTCAAAGTTTCTCTTGGTACAAAATTAAAAATTCTTACATTAACATAAATGAAAAAATATATCTTTAAACGTATAAGAGAAAATTTTAGAAAGGACTTAATTTTAGATGAGTTCTTGCTAATTGACCAGTTTTACCTAATCGCAGAATATATATTATATATATATATATATATATATATATATATATATATATATATATATATATATATATATATATATATATATATATATATATATATATATATATATATATATATATATATTATTTAACACATCGGCCGATTCCCACCAAGGTAGGGGTGGCCCGAAAAAGAAAACTTTCATCATCATTCACTCCATCACTGTCTTGCCAGAAGGGTGCTTTACACTACAGTTATAAAACTGCAACATTAACACCCTCCTTCAGAGTGCCGGCACTGTACTTCCCATCTCCAGAACTCAAGTCCGGCCTGCCGGTTTCCCTGAATCCCTTCATAAATGTTACTTTGCTCACACTCCAACAGCACGTCAAGTATTAAAAACCATATGCCTCCATTCACTCCTATCAAATACGCTCACACATGCTTGCTGGAAGTCCAAGCCCTCGCACACAAAACTTCCTTTACCCCTCCCTCCAACCTTTCCTAGGTTGACCCCTACCCCGCCTTCCCTCCACTACAGATTTATACCCCTCGAAGTCACTCTGTCTCGTTCCATTCTCTCTACATGTCCAAACCACCTCAACAACCCCTCCTCAGCTCTCTGGACAATCGTTTTGGTAATCCCGCACCTCCTCCTAATTTCCAAACTCCGAATTCTCTGCATTATATTCACACCACACATTGACCTCAGACATGACATCTCCACTGCCTCCAGCCTTCTCCTCGTTGCAACATTCATCACCCATGCTTCACACCCATATAAGAGCGTTGGTATAACTATACTCTCATACATTCCCTCTTTACTTCCATTGACAAGGTTCTTTGTCTCCACAGACTCCGAAGTGCTCCACTCACCCTTTTCCCTCATCAATTCTATGATTCACCTCATCCTTCATAGACCCATCCGCCGACATGTCCACTCCCAAATATCTGAATACATTCACCTCCTCCATACTCTCTCCCTCCAATCTGATATCCAATCTTTCGTCACCTATTCTTTTGTTATCCTCATCACCTTACTCTTTCCTATATTCACTTTCAATTTTCTTCTTTTACACACCCTACCAAATTCATCCACCAACTTCTGCAGCTTCTCTTCAGAATCTCCAAAAGCACAGTGTCATCAGCAAAAGCAACTGTGACAACTCCCACTTTGTATTTGCTTCTTTATCTTTTAGCCCAACACCTCTTGCCAAGACCCTCGCATTCACTTCTCTTACAACCCCATCTATAAATATATTGAACAACCACGGTGACATCACACATCCTTGTCTAAGGCCCACTTTTACTGGGAAATAGTCCCCTTCCCTCCTACACACTCTAACCTGAGCCTCACTATCCTCATAAAAACTCTTCACTGCTTTCAGTAACCTTCCTCCTATTCCATACACCTGCAACATCTGCCACATTGCCCCCTATCCACCCTATCATACGCCTTTTCCAAATCCATAAATGCCACAAAACATCTTTACCCTTATCCAAATACTGTTCACCTATATGTTTCACTGTAAACACTTGGTCTACACACCCCTACCTTTCCTAAAGCCCCTTGTTCATCTGCTATCCTGCTTTCTGTTTTACTCTTAATTCTTTCAATAATAACTCTACCATACACTTTACCAGGTACACTCAACAGACTTATTCCCCTATAATTTTTGCACTCTCTTTTGTCCCTTTGCCTTTATACAAAGGAACAATACACGCTCTCTGCCAATCCCTAGGTACCTTACCCTCTTCCATACATTTATTAAATAATAGCACCAACCACTCCAAAATTATATCCCCACCTGCTTTTAACATTTATATCTTTATCCCATCAATCCCAGCTGCCTAACCCCTTTCATTCTACCCACTGCCTCACGAACTTCCCTACACCCACAACTGGCTCTTCCACACTCCTACAAGATGTTATTCCTCCTTGCCCTACACACGAAATCACAGCTTCCTGTCTTCATCAACATTTAACAAATCCTCAAAATATTCTCTCCATCTTCCCGATACCTCTAACTCTCCATTTAATAACTCTCCTCTCCTATTTTTAACTGTCAAATCCATTTGTTCTCTAGGCTTCCTCAACTTATTAATCTCATTCCAAAACTTTTTCTTATTTTCAACAAAATTTGCTGATAACATCTCACCCACTCTCTCATCTGCTCTCTTTTTACATTGCTTCACCACTTTTTAACCTCTCTTTTTCTCTCCATATACTCTTCCCTCCTTGCATCACTTCTACTTTGTAAAAACCTCTCATATGCTAACTTTTTCTCCCTTACTACTCTCTTTACATCATCATTCCACCAATCGCTCCTCTTCCCTCCCGCACCCACTCGCCTGTAACCACAAACTTCTGCTGAACACTCTAACACTACATTTTTAAATCTACCCCATACATTTTCGACCCCATTGCCTACACTCTCACTAGCCCATCTATCCTCCAATAGTTGTTTATATCTTACCCTAACTGCCTCCTCTTTTAGTTTATAAACCTTCACCTCTCTTTTACTTACTGATTCTATTTTCCTTGTATCCCATCTACCTTTTACTCCCACTGTAGCTATAACTAAAAAGTGATCTGATATATCTGTAGCCCTCTATAAAATGTACATCCTGAAGTCTACTCAACAGTCTTTTATCCACCAATACATAGTCCAACAAACTACTGTCATTACGCCCTACATCATATCTTGTATACTTATTTATCCTCTTTTTCTTAAAATATGTATTACCTATAACTAAACCCTTTCTATACAAAGTTCAATCAAAGGGCTCCCATTATCATTTACACCTGGCACCCCAAACTTACCTACTACACCTTCTGCATATATATATATATATATATATATATATATATATATATATATATTTCTTCTTTCTTTCAACACGTCGGCCATTTCCACCGAGGCAGGGTGGCCCAAAAGAAAAAACGAAAGTTTCTCCTTTTACATTTAGTAATATATACAGGAGAAGGGGTTACTAGCCCTTGCTCCCGGCATTTAGTCGCCTCTTACGACACGCATGGCTTACGGAGGAAGAATTCTATTCCACTTCCCCATGGAGAATATATATTATATATATATATATATATATATATATATATATATATATATATATATATATATATATATATATATATATATATATGTATATATATATATATATATTATTAACACATCGGCCGTTTCCCACCAAGGCAGGGTGGCCCGGAAAAGTAAAACTTTCACCATCATTCACTCCATCAACGTCTTGCCAGGGGCGTGCTTACACTTCATTTATGAAACTGCAGCATTAACACCCCTCCTTCAGAGAGCAGGCACTATATTTCCCATATCCAAGACACAAGTCCATCCTGCCGGTTTCACTGAATCCCTTCAAAAATATTACCGTGTTCACACTCCAACAGCACTTCAAGTCATAAAAACCATTTGTCTCCATTCGCTACTATCTAACACACTCACACATGCTTGCTTGAAGTTCAAGCCCCTCGCATACGAAACCTTCTTTAATCCCTCCCTCCAACCTTTCCTAGGCCGACCCCTACCCCGCCTTCCCTCCACTACAGATTTATACACTCTCGAAGTCATTTTGTTTCGTTCCATTCTCTCTACATGTCCGTACCACCTCAACAACCCCTCCTCAGCTCTCTGGGTAATAGTTTTGGCAATCCTGCACTTCCTCCTAATTTCCAAACTACGAATTCTCTGCATTATATTCACACCACACATTGACCTCAGACATGACATCCCTACTGCCTCCAGCCTTCTCCATGTTGTAACAATCACCACCCATGCTTCGCATCCTTATAAGAGCGTTGGTATAACTATACTCTCATACATTAAATAACAAAATAAGCCACGATACCGTGACTGGAACAATACACAAATAACCCGCAAATAGAAGAGAGGAGCTTACGACGACGTATCGGTCATAAGCTCCTCTCTTCTATGTGTGGGTTATTTGTGTATTCTTTCATACAGTCCCTTTTTTGCTTCCATGGAAAAAGTTTTTTATCTCCACAGACTCCTAAGTCCATTACTCACCTTTTTCCCCTCGTGAATTCTATGATTCACCTCATCTTTCATAGGCCCATCTGTTGACTTGTCCACTCCTAAATATTTGAATACATTCACCTCCTCCATACTCTCTCCCTCCAATCTGATATCCAATCTTTCGTCACCTAATTTTTTTTTGTAATCCTCATCACCTTACTCTTTCCTATTTCACTTTTAATTTTCTTCTTTTACATACCCTACCAAACTCATCCACCAACCTCTGCAACTTCTCTTCAGAATCTTCCAAACGCACTGTGTCATCAGCAAAGAGCAATTGTAACAACTCCCACTTTGTGTTAGATTATTTATCTTTTAACTCCACACTTCTTGCAAACACCCGAACATTCACTTCTCTTACAACCCCATCTATAAATAAACTGAACAACCATGGTGATATCACACATCCTTGTCTCAGGTCTACTTTCACTGGGAAATAATCTCCTTTCTCCTGCATACTCTAACCTGAGCCTTACTCTCGTCGTAAAAACACTTCACTGCTTTCAATAACCTACCTCTTATTCCATGCATTTACATCATCTGCCACATTGCTCCCCTATCCACCCTGTCATACGCCTTTTCCAAATCCATAAATGCCACTAAAACCTATTTACCCTTATGTAAATATTGTTCACCTATATGTTTCAATGTAAACACTTGTTCTACACAACACCTACCTTTCCTAAGGCCTCCTTGTTTATCTGTTATCCTACTCTTCGTTTTACTATTAATTCTTTCAATAATAACTGTACCATACACTTTACCAGGAATACTCAACAGACTTATTCCCCTATAATTTGTGCAGTCTCTTTTGTCCCATTTGCCTTTATACAAAAGAAATATGCATGCTCTCTGCCGATCTTTAGGTACCTTACCCTGTTCCATACATTTATAAAATAAAAGCCCCAACCACTCCAGAACTATATCCTCACCTGCTTCTAACACTCCTAAATTTTTGCTATTAATCCCACCTGCCTTACCCCCTTTGATTCTACTTACCGGCTCACGAACTTCCCCCACACTCACAACTGGCTCTTCCACACTCCTACAAGATGTTATTCCTCCTTGCCCTATACACGAAATCACAGCTTCCTTGTCTTCATCAACATTTAACAATTCCTAAAAATATTCCCTCCATCTTCCTGATACCTCTAACTCTCCATATCATAACTCTCCATTTCATAACTATTACATTGTTTCATTTTTCACTGGGAAGCTGGGAGCAAGGCTCCTATTATTTTTTTGTGCCAGACTGCAGGCACAAATGGTGATCCTGTATTGTAGGGACAGTTAATCAGTTTTGCTAGCTACTTTGCCCTATTTCGGGCAATGTTTGCCACAAAGGTTCAAGAAATTTTGAGTTTGCCTCAAAATTTTGTGTATGTGCTCACCTAATTGTGGAAGCAGGGGTCGATTCACAGCTCCTGGTCCCGCCTCTTCACTGGCAGCTACTCGGTCACTTTACCCGCTCCATGAGCTTTATCATACCTCTCCTTAAAGCTGTGCATGGATCCTGCCTCCACTTCAACACCTCCCAGACTAATCCACTTCCTGACAACTCTGTGACTGAAGAAATACTTCCTAACATTCCTGTGGTTCATCTGAGTCTTCAACTTGCAACTGTGTCCCCTTGTTGCTGTGTCCCATCTCTGGAACATTCTGTCTCTGTCCACCTTGTCGATTCCTCTCAGTGTTTTATATGTCGTTATCATATCCCCCCTATTTCTCCTGTCCTTCAGTGTCGTCATGTCGATTTCCTTTAACCTCTCCTCGTAGGACATACCCCTTAGCTCCAGGACTAGCCTTGTTGCAAACCTTTGCACTTTCTCTAGTTTCCTTACATGCTTGGTTAGGTGAAGGGTTCCAAACTGGCGTTGCATACTCCAATATGGGCCTAACGTACACAGTGTACAGGGTCCTGAATGACTCCTTATTAAGATGTCGGAATGCTGTTCTTAGGTTTGCCAGGCGCCCGTATGCTGCAGCAGTTATTTGGTTGATGTGCGCCTCAGGAGATGTGCCTGGTGTTATACTCACCCCAAGATCTTTTTCCTTGATTGAGGTTTATAGTCTCTGGCCCCCTAGACTGTACTCCGTCTGCCGTCTTCATTGCCCTTTCCCAATCTTCTTGACTTTGCACTTGGTGGGGTTGAACTCCAGGAACCAGTTTCTGGACCAGGCCTGCAGCCTGTTCAGATCCCTTTGTAGTTCTTCCTGGCCCTTATTCTCCTGGGTCATTTGCCTTCAATACTTCTTCCTTTCCCTAGGACACTTGGTTTTGGCTTCCCTGCACATTCGTTTGAACCAAGGGCTCATCCTGCCTTTTTCGTTATTCCTGTTACTCTTGGGAACAAACCTCTCCTCGGCTTCCTTGCATATTGTTGTCATATATTCCATCATCTTTTTCACTGACTTGCCTGCCAGCTCTGTCCCACTGAACCCCTTGCAGGAAGTTCTTCATGCCTGCGTAGTCCCCTTTCTTGTAGTTTGGCTTCATTCGTCCAGCACTTCCTGCTTCCCCCTCCAATTGTGTTTTTTTTTTTTTTTTGTGTGTGTGTGTGTGTGTGTTTATGTGTGTGTGTTAGGAGAGGGAGGGAGAGGGAGGTGGATCTGGCGTAAATTATTTATATATATATATATATATATATATATATATATATATATATATATATATATATATATATATATATATATATATATATATAAGTTAAAAGTAGGAGAGGAGAGTTATTAAATAGAGAGAGAGAGAGAGAAAGAGAGAGAGAGAGAGAGAGAGAGAGAGAGAGAGAGAGAGAGAGACAGACAGACAGACAGACAGACAGACAGATAGAGAGGATTGTCGGGGTCAGGAGAGGGGTGCAGGTTTGATATGAGAGGGGTGTGTGTGTGTGTGTGTGTGTGTGTGTGTGTGTGTTTTTAGGAGAGGGCGAGAGAGGGATGTGGATCTGGGGTGAATTATGTACAATTTATGTAGTGGAGCAGCAGATATATAGCCTCCCTCTCGATTAATATTAGGCTGGAGTGATATATTTCCTGGAAAAAGTATTATTCCATATACTCCTGTGTCATAGTGCTGCTGTATACCAGCTGTATGTCTCCATATATCTCCATTCAGACTGTTTAAGTGGCTAATTATGAATGTTTTTTTCTAGGGTATGATGATATAAACTGTTTTAGGTCAGACTGGGATAAATTACATGATCATTTGATGTTTAATATAAGATAATTTGGGATTGCCGTTGTTGGCCCATATAACCCAAATCATAACCCAAATCATAACACAAATCATAACCCAAATCATAACCCAAATCATAACCTTGTTTATACTTATACTATCGTGGGTTTTATCCACTGATCTTTTGTTGGAGGAAGAGGCAAACTCAAAATTTCTTGAATCTTTGTGGCAAACAGCGCCCAAAATAAGGCAAAGTAGCTAGCAAGACTGGTTAACTGTCTTCGGACCAAGAGTAACACACCTAGCTTGGCTGGATGCTTGGTTCTTGTAGGATTGTGTGGCTCAGTGGGTTAAGGCGTCAAGTGATTTTCGCTCACCACGAGGCAGGGCCAAAACTACATGGGTTCGAATCCTCGCCAAGTCGCAGTGTTGTTATTGATTCAATACCACTCGTTCGTGGTCATATTTATATATATATATATATATATATATATATATATATATATATATATATATATATATATATATATATATATATATATATATATATATATATATATATATATATATATATATATATACAATACAACATTGCGACTAGCTGAGGACTCTAACCCATGTTGTTTTGGCCAACCTCATGATGAGCGAAATTCACATGAAGCTCTAACCCACAGAACCACTGAATCCTACAAGAATCAAGCGCCCAGCAGACCTAGCTGTTTTACCTTGCTTATGGAGGCTAGTACACTAAACGGGGAGTAGAGTGAAATTAGCTCAAAGGCACGCTCACCATCGTATGTCCTCGGATCAAGTTAAAACACCTAGCTCTGCTGGGTGCTTGATTTTGGTAGGATTCAGTGGTTCTGTGGGTTAGGGTGTCGTGTGTTTTTTGCTCACCTTGTGGAGGGCCGAAACGACATGGGATCGAGTCCTCGGCCAGTCGCAGAATTGTTATTGATTCAATACCACTCGTTTGTGGTTACAATATTATATATATGTCGTGCGTGATTCTTGTAGGATTGTGCGGCCCGTGGACTAGAGCGACGGGGAATTTTCGCTCACCATACAGCGGGCTAAAACAACACGAGTTCGATCCACCGGCTAGTCGTAATGTTGTTATTGATTAAATACCACTCGTTCGTAGTTACAATACAATATATACAGCTTGTGGAGGCTAGTACACCAAACGGTGAGTAGAATGAAATTAGCTCTGAGGCACCCACACCACACCACACCTCGGATCACTGTACAACAATTAGCTCTGCTGGGTGTGTGATTCTTGTATGATTGTATGGTTCCGTGGGCTAGGGCGTTGTGGAATTTTAGCTCACCATGAGGAGGGCTAAAACAACACAGGTTCGATCCCCCGGCTAGTTGCAGTGTTCTTATTGATAAATATATATATATATATATATATATATATATATATATATATATATATATATATATATATATATATATATATATATATATATATATATATATATATATATATATATATATATATAAACACTGATCTCTGGCCGACGGAGACTCGACCCGTCGGCCAGAGATCAGTGTTTGTGAATATTTCGCCTGCTCTTGCGAATTCCTAGCATATATATATATATATATATATATATATATATATATATATATATATATATATATATATATATATACCCCTCTTAAAACTATGTATGGAACTTGCTTCTACTACTTCACTCTCCAGAATATTCCACTTCCTAACAACTCTAAGGCTAAAAAATACTTCCTAACATCTCTAAGACTCATATAAGTTTTCAGCTTCAAATTGTGGCCCCATGTTCCTGTATCCCATCTCTGAAACATTCGACCCCAGTCCTCCTTGTCAATTCCTCTCAGTATTTCATACGTCGTTATCATGTCCCCTATATCCCTCCTATCCTCTAGTGTCATCAGGTTGAGTTCCCTTAATCTCTCCTCATAAGACATACCCCTCAGTTCCGGGACTAATCTTGTTGCAAATTTTTGCACTTTCTCCAATTTCATGACGTGTTTGACTAGGTATGGGGTCCAAACTGGTGCTGCATACTCCAGTATAGGCCTGACGTACACGGTGTACAATGTCGTGAATGACTCCTTACTCAGATGTCTAAATGCTAATCTCAGGTTTGCCAAGCACCCATAAACTGCAGCAGTTATTTGATTGATGTGTGCCTCAGGGAACATGTTCGTAATTATGCTTACCCCAAGATCCTTTTCTTTAAGTGACGTTTGCAGCCTTTGATTCCCTAACCTGTATTCCGTTTGCGGTTTTCTTTGTCCTTCCCCAGTCTTCATGGCTTTAAACTTACTGGGGTTAAACTCCAGGAGCCATTTGTAGGACCCGACTTGTAGTCTGATCCTCGCCCGATTATATTCTCATCAGTCTGACATCATCAGCGAACAGTGACACTTCTGAATCTATTCTTTCCATCATGTCATTCACGTATACAAGAAACAGCACCAGACCTAGGACTCACCCTTGTGGAACTCCACTCGACACATGCGCCCACTCTGACACTTCATCACGTGCAAGGTATTCAAAACTCAGGACATTATGATCAATATCGGCAAGGGGTCTTTCGTGTGTGATATTTCCTATGACTGAACTATTCAAGGTGAATATGAGATCCAGCATTGCTGCAACATCCTCTCCTCTCTCTCTCTGGTTCTATCCCTAACAGGTTGGTGTGTATGTGTACTCACCTATTTGTGGTTGCAGGGGTCGATTCATAGCTCCTGGCCCCGACTCTTCACTGATTGCTACTAGGTCCTCTCTCTCCCTGCTCCATGAGCTTTATCAAACCTCGTCTTAAAACTATGTATGGTTCCTGCCTCCACTACGTCACTTTCTAGGCTATTCCACTTATTGACAACTCTATGACTGAAGAAATACTTCCTAACATCCCTTTAACTCATAGGAGTCTTCAACTTCCAATTGTGACCCCTTGTTTCTGTGTCCCCTCTCTGGAACATCTTGTCTCTGTCCACCTTATCTATTCCTCGCAGTATTTTATACGTCGTTATCATGTCTCCCCTAACCCTCCTGTCCTCTAGTGTCGTCAGGCCGATTTCCCTTAACCTTTCTTCGTAGGACAATCCCCTTAGCTCTGGGACTAGTCTTGTTGCAAACTTTTGCACTTTCTCTAATTTCTTGACGTGCTTGACAAGGTGTGGGTTCCAAACTGGTGCTGCATACTCCAGTATGGGTCTGACGTGTGTACTCACCTATTTGTACTCACCTATTTGTGGTTGCAGGGGTTGATTCATAGCTCCTGGCCCCGTCTCTTCCCTGATTGCTACTAGGTCCTCTCTCTCCCTGCTCCATGAGCTTTATCAAACCTCGTCTTAAAACTATGTATGGTTCCTGCCTCCACTACGTCACTTTCTAGGCTATTCCACTTCCTGACAACTCTATGACTGAAGAAATACTTCCTAACATTCCTTTGACTCATAGGAGTCTTCAACTTCCAACTGTGACCCCTTGTTTCTGTGTTCCCTCTCTGGAACATCTTGTCTCTGTCCACCTTATCTATTCCTCGCAGTATTTTATATGTCGTTATCATGTCTCCCCTAACCCTCCTGTTCTCTAGTGTCGTCAGGCCGATTTCCCTTAACCTTTCTTCGTAAGACAATCCCCTTAGCTCTGGGACTAGTCTTGTTGCAAACCTCTGCACTTTCTCTAATTTCTTGACGTGCTTGACCAGGTGTGGGTTCCAAACTGGTGCTGCATACTCCAGTATGGGCCTGACGTATATGGTGTACAGAGTCTTGAACGATTCCTTAGTGAGGTATTGGAACGCTATTCTTAGATTTGCCAGCCGCCCGTATGCTGCAGCAGTTATCTGATTGATGTGTGCCTCAGGAGATGTGCTCGGTATTATACTCACCCCAAGATCTTTTTCCTTGAGTGAGGTTTGCAGTCTTTGGCCACCTAGATTTTACTCTGTCTGCGGTCTTCTTTGACCTTCCTCGATCTTCATGACTTTACATTTGGCAGGGTTAAATTCAAGGAGCCATTTACTGGACCAGGCTTGTAGCCTGTCTAGGTCTCTTTGTAGTCCTGCCTGATCCTCAACTTATATAGAATATATTTAGTAGGATTAGACTAAATTAAATTGTACTTGTTATAATAAGGTTAGGTAAGTTTCCTAAGGTTCTTTTGGTACAAAATCATTAATATTGATTTTAACAATTGAAAAAAAATCTTTATATGTATAAGATAAAATTTTAGAAAGGACTTAATTTTGAATGAGTTCTGAATTGACCAGTTTTACCTATTCGGAACTATATATATATATATATATATATATATATATATATATATATATATATATATATATATATATATATATATATTTTTTTATTACCACATTGACCGATTCCCACCAAGGCAGGGTGGCCCGAAAAAGAAAAACTTTCATCATCATTCACTCCATCACTTTCTTGCCAGAGGGGTGCTTTACACTACAGTTATAAAACTGCAACATTAACACCCCTCCTTCAGAGTGCAGACACTGTACTTCCCATCTCTAGGACTCAAGTCCGGCCTGCTGGTTTCCCTGAATCCCTTCATAACTGTTACTTTGCTCACACTCGAACAGCACGTCAAGTATTAAAAACCATTTGTCTCCATTCACTCCTATCAAATACGCTCACAAATGCTTGCTGGAAGTCCAAGCCCCTCGCACACAAAACCTCCTTTACCCCCTTTCACAAACCTTTCCTAGGCCGACCCCTACTCCGCCTTCCCTCGGCTACAGATTTATACACTCTCGAAGTCATTCTGTTTTGTTCCTTTCTCTCTACATGTCCGAACCACCTCAACAACCCCTCCTCAGCCCTCTGGATAATAGTTTTGGTAATCCCGCACCTCATCCTAATTTCCAAACTCCGAATTCTCTGTATTATATTCACACCACACATTGACCTCAAACATGACATCTCCACTGCCTCCAGCCTTCTCCTCGTTGCAACATTCATCACCCATGCTTCACACCCATATAAGAGTGTTGGTATAACTATACTCTCATTTATTCCCCTCTTTACTTCCTTGGACAAAGTTCTTTGTCTCCACAGACTCCGGAGTGCACCACTCACCCTTTGTCCCTCATCAATTCTATGATTCACCTCATCCTTCATAGACCCATCTGCTGACATGTCCACTCCCAAATATCTGAATACATTCACCTCCTCCATACTCTCTCTCCAATCTGATATCCAATCTTTCGTCATCTAATATTTTTGTTATCCTCTTCACCTTACTCTTTCCTATATTCACTTTCAATTTTCTTCTTTTACACACCCTACCAAATTCATCCACCAACCTCTGCAACTTCTCTTCAGAATCTCTCAAAATCACAGTGTTATCAGCAAAAAGCAAATGTGACAACTCCCACTTTGTATTTGATTCTTTATCTTTTAACCCCACACCTCTTGCCAAGACCCTCGCATTCACTTCTCTTACAACCCCATCTATAAATATATTGAACAACCACGGTGACATCACACATCCTTGTCTAAGGCCCACTTTTACTGGGAAATAGTCCCCTTCCCTCCTACACACTCTAACCTGAGCCTCACTATCCTCATAAAAACTCTTCACTGCTTTCAGTAACCTTCCTCCTATTCCATACACCTGCAACATCTGCCACATTGCCCCCCTATCCTCCCTTTCATAAGCCTTTTCCAAATCCATAAATGCCACAAAACCTCTCTACCCTTATCTAAATACTGTTCACCTATATGTTTCACTGTAAACACTTGGTCTACACACCCACTACCTTTCCTAAAGCCCCCTTGTTCATCTGCTATCTTTCTCTCCGTCTTACTCTTAATTCTTTCAATAATAACTTTACCATACACTTTACCTGGTATACTCAACAGACTTATTTCCCTATAATTTTTACACTCTCTTTTGTCCCTTTTGCCTTTATACAAAGGAACAATACACGCTCTCTGCCAATCCCTAGGTACCTTACCCTCTTCCATACATTTATTAAATAATAGCACCAACCACTCCAAAAATATATCCCCGCCTGCTTTTAACATTTCTATCTTTATCCCATCAATCCCAGCTGCCTCTTATATATATATATATATATATATATATATATATATATATATATATATATATATATATATATATATATATATATATATATATATATATATATAAATGTCTCCTGAAAACGAAAAAAAAACGAGTTACGGAAACAAGTAGCTTGAATGCATATTGCATGTAATATTAACAACAAATAAAACAGCTTACAGCATCATTATCATGTTTGTACATATATTACTACTTATTGCTTAGAACAAACCGAAGTTGCAGTTTGTTTTTTATTCTACAGGCAGCATACAGTTCCTGCATAACTTTGATTGCACGTTCATCACACTGATTACTTCTTGGTATATTGAGTGTGGACGGCTCCTGCTGCCAGTGATTTTTCAATGAGTTCAGTGCTCTTTTGTAAGGTTTCAATATTTCTGACAAATTCATGAAATAATTTTCACCGTACATCTGATCCGTAAACCAATAATCTGCTCAGGTGTATCAAATGAATCTGCATATCTTCTCCAAAGTCTTCCGTCTTGTAGGTATAAGAATGAATGCAAGAATAGCTAGAATGGCTCTTGAGTTCCACCTCACATTGCTGATGTTTGGAATTTTCTGGAAGTTAATCAAAGGAAAGTGCCTTTTTTCTTCAAAGAATCTAAACACTAGTGTTAGATAGTACAAAAACTTCATATCATCTCTCCATCCTGATTTGTGGAGGATCTCTTCTGTTCCATTACCAGACTGTGCCTTTAGTTCCTCATATTTCTTCACCAGTTGGGATACAAATGGATACTCGATGTTTGGAGAACTGGTTTTAGCACCAACATTTTCATCCATTACCAAACGGAGAATCCTGTCCAGAACGTGATGCTGACAACTGATAAATTGTGGTTTGCTAATCCCCTTTTTGAGAACATTCGTTGCAGTTTAACAACAGCTCCACTCTTTTCCCCTGTGTTAACGTTTGTTGTATCAGCAATGATCATCTTTATTGCATTCCATAAGTTGTATTCATCAATAACTTTTGCCATTCCTTCAGCAATAGTTTCAGCCTCGCTATCTTTCAAATGCAATGCAATTTCCATCGAAATGTAAAGACCATTCTTCCATTTGTAAATTTTCAATTATTTCCTCCTTCAGTTTATCAGCCTCTTTGTATGTTGACTTGTAAATTGCTGCTTCACTTGCTGTAGCAATGTCAATGCCATCAAATAACAACTGTTTGCATATCTTGGCGGCTTTACTGGTTGATACTTTTGTGGATGTCACCAAATTGGTTGCAACTTTACTTTTGTTGTGTTTTCTGGTTGGTGGAGCAGCACTTTCATCTTCATCTTCATACTCGCTCCCTTCACCTTCACTACCACTGTCACTCGATGCATGGTCGTAAGATGTTGATGCTGAAGCTGATTTAGCAGGCAGTTTCCGTCTTTTTGAAGGATGAATTGTTTTTTCACTTCCAACTTGACCTGTAGATTAATATTTTTTCATTAATTTCAGTTGCCATTTATTGTTTTCCTGTGTTGCTACTTATGAGTGGTAACGCAGATATATGGTAATTCATAGTTTTTATTTAGGGGTGAACTTTTTTGAAAGCTGAGAGGAATTAGAAACTTTTTCATTGTTTTTAAACAAAAGTTCATCGATTTATGACACAGGAGATATTTTATTTGGAAAAAAAGTAAAAAAAAAAATATAGATAGATAGATAGATATATAGATAGATAGATAGATAGATAGATAGATAGAAACTTTCAAAATATTATTTATTATAATCAAATTAAGCGTTAGACCCAAAAGGGTTGCACAGCGCTCCTTACACTCACATCTAGTGTCGGAGTTCAAAGATTCGAACCTAAATTATTACTCACAAGAGTGTAAAGAAGTTTTCACTGGTAGTCATTCTTTCTCCAAAATTGTATCTCGTATATCTTCAATTTTCCCCGAATCTGCGGCCTCTGATGCAATTGTCCTGGAATCTGCCCTCCAGCCCCCCCTCCAGCCCCCTCCTCTTCCCTCCAGCCCCCTCCTCTCCCCTCCAGCCCCGTACACTTGTGTACGACAATGTGGCTGCCTTACATTGCCTTACATGTTATATGATGAGATGACAGAGAATTTTGATGATTAGATGACACTGTATGTGTTTGAGTAAGGAGGTGGTGTCATGTGTTCCCTAGATTACGTAGGCGCCAGCAAGTGTTAGTGTTTCTGGGCATGGAAGAAACACAGCTACGATACAATGGCAGGTTCGTTAAAAAAACACTAATAATGCATAGTGGTTTGACATACTCAAGTTTTGTGTGTTAATATATAGGTTTCTCTTATTATTTACATTTTCTTATGCCAGGAGGAAGACAGGGGTCTTACTGGGAGTCTGGTAGTTTATATTTAACAGATGTAAGACATCAATAAGAGTTTAAAATCCGATCAATTTCTGAGACTTTTTTTTTTGTGGCCAGAGGCGACGGGTAATAGGGCATGTGAATAGATAATCAAGGGGCAATTTAGAATCAGAGTATAAATTCATAATGGGCTGGAAACGCAGGAAACAGTATAAACATGCAGGGGAATAACGCAATAATATATAAGTGTGATAACTTAGACGGTTGATCTGGTGTCTTTATGTTAGGTTAGGTTAGGGTTGTTTAGGTGAGGTTAGGTTAGGCTAGGATAGGTAAGAGTCGTCAGGAAACAGGACAGGTATTTGCTGACGCTGGTCTAAATCATGTGATGACCCGCCACTGGAGCTTTTGGTCATCTGACCGAGGCCTTCCGCTGGCTTACCAGTCTTTGATGTGACGCCTCAGGCGCTCCATCACGAACATGTGTTGGTATGTCGGGGTTTACAGTTTCATGACCTGGCATGACACAAAATAACGCATGCAAGAATAATCTTAATATGCCAAATGTTATTTTGGCCGTCTCTATTATGCTATTATTTTATTTATCTTATGTCATTCCTACTATGCTATAGCTCCTCCCACACTGTAATGATGTTCAGTGGTAAATTTAGTGTATTAAAAAAAAAAAAAAAAAAAAAAAAAATCACCTCACATTCACACATATTTTTTACGTGGCGCGCCATCGTAGACATGTTCAAATAGTCATAATTTGCTGTAGAAACATCGTATTACAATGGGATTTTCACCAAATTGTAGTCATATTCTTAAACTATTTTTCTGTAAACAAATCTCATTTTCCGTATTTTTCGATTTATTTTCTTACTCTTCGCTCCGCGAAGCTTCACTGTCCCTTAAAACCAAACAGCCAGCATTAGATCTTATTAAGATGAAATGTACTGGAAATGGAGGGAGATGATGACAGAGCAGAGACACATCAGACGACCAGCTGGGGCTTCCAGGGGGTAGATGGGGAGAAGAAACCAAAAAAACTACCAGGATAATGCTCAAATAACCCGCACATATGAAAGAGGAGCTTAAGACGACGTTTCTGTCTAATTTGGACCATTTAACAGGATACCCTCATCAATGCCACCTCTGGAATTTACTTAAGATAATCAGAATCACATTCTTCCGTTGAGTCTCCCATCGTTGCACACTCATAAACTCACAAAGAGACTCATTTAAACATTATTTGACTAGATATTGGACACTAGAAAGACTGTGTTATCATAGATATCTCATAATGTATGTTATACCTCTATTTAGTGATTTGTGTGTAAGTTGGCATATTTTCTGATGTGTTTACCAGGCAACTAACTAACCGACATACCTTCGCTGGCTGTGTATACCGAGAGGTTTATATATCTCAGGAAATGTACTAAGAATTTGACTGAAATATTCTTGATTGAATTATTCTTGGTTGGTGATGAGCAGGCGATATACAGCTTTACTAACCGTCTGACTGGTCAATAAGCTGTCACCTTAACTAACAAACACAAAAAAACTATCTTAAGGTTATGCATTGTTGAGGAAGAAAGTTTTTGCTGGGCAGAAGTGTCCTCTGGATACGCAGACGAAGTAAACAAAGATGTAAAGACTGGTTTCAAGAATGAATTAACTTAGTTGGTAATGATGATGGTGAATGGTTGACAAAATTAATTGCCAGTCCTCTCTGTGAATCTATGAAGATTCAGATCTATGAACGCAGATATTAATTAATTACCGTTCCGATATTATATCCAAAGGAAAATTAGACAAATGCTGTTTAATGCGATTATTTATTGATAAAGGCCACTGTGTGGGCGAAACGTAGTCAGTAATACTGCACTTGTTTCAACTTTTCCACCATTTACCTCCATTACGCCCAAGGTTTCAAAAGCATAAAAACTATTTTAAAAGTGATGGAATATATTGAGAGGAAATGTTATGATGACAGGTCCATAAACGTCACTCATCAAGCGTATCTCCTCACCTGAAGCATTATAAGATGAAGTGTTATGATGACAGGTCCATAAACGCCACTCATCAAGCGTATCTCCTCACCTGAAGCATTATAAGATGAAGTGTTATGATGACAGGTCCATAAACGCCACTCATCAAGCGTATCTCCTCACCTGAAGCATTATAAGATGAAGTGTTATGATGACAGGTCCATAAACGCCACTCATCAAGCGTATCTCCTCACCTGAAGCATTATATTGATGGACGAGTTGGGTGAATGTATGAGGCTCGGTCTACATAATTATGCCTTACAGAATATTGGTAACTTGTTTATTATATAATTTAGAATAATACTCCACTGACCAAGGTGTGCTGTAAAACACACTCTGCTATAGCTGCTTTTTATGCTGTTATTCAACACATAATACTGGCGTTTAATTTGTGTTCTTGCATTCCACATTCTGACACTTTGTCTTCAAACTAGTGACACTTCCTGGCAATTTTAAAGCATTTGTCATTTAAGTTTTTAGGCTGTTTTGGATCATTCGCCATTTCAAACATCTTCAAAATTTCTTAATCTATGAACACTGTGCTGCAAATACGCAACGATCTTCGTATTTGAAGCACAGAGTTCATAGATGAAGAAATTTTGAAGATTTATGAAATTGCGAACCATCTAAAATACGCATAAAACTTAATTAACATTTTTTTTTAAATTGTCAGAAATACAATTTACAATTCACTAAATGACAAACATATTGAACCAAGAATATGTTGGTTCTACCTTGCCATGAAAACCTTCTTGATATACCTTATCTACTTAATAATTTTCAAATCAAAGTTGCATTTAAAAATCATGATACAGTAAATAAAATATTGATTAAGAAAACGCAGTAAAGTTTAGTATTAACAAACTGGAGACAGTTAATTAATTAAACTTTCTAAATAATATGTACAAGAAATTATACATGAACCCTCCAAGAATTTTATCTCCTGTTTCCATATTATTACGTTTTATTGTGCCTTTATTTTATATAATAGAAAATACGGTAAATGTTGGCATGCCATATTTTTAGGATAGGTCAACAAGACGTATTCCACTTTCGATTTTTGAAATAAGTCCCTTTTTATATATTATTATATTTCAGTGGTGATTCTTGCAGCTGTCCTTTTAGTTTTTTCACTATTCTTATTCGGAGCCATGACCACTTATTTTTAATAATAAAATAAAATTAAAACAAAGCCATAAAAAATATTATTTGAATCACAAAAGCTCCAAATATAGTGCCAATATAGTGCCAAATATAGTGCCATTTGCGAATATCGGTACTTTTTTCCCTCGAAGATTTTTTTCGATTACTGGATATTACGAAAAAGTTGCATCCGAATATACAATTCGTGCCGATTAGGTAAAACTTGCGATTTTGGCTTAAATAGCAACGCTCACCTTGCCATATAAGACAAGTGAAAATTTGTGTATGCAATAATTTCGCCAAAATCATTCTGAACCTAACGAAAAAAATATATTTCATTGTGTTTGTTTATTATTAAATTAATGTTAACGTATCTAAAATATATTTAGTTGGGTTAGGCTAAATTAAATTGCGCTTCTTGTAATAAGGTTAGGTAGGTTTTCAAAGTTTCTCTTGGTACCAAATTATAAATTCTTACATTAACATAAATTAAAAAAATATATCTCTAAACGTATAAGAGAAAATTTTAGAAAGGACTTAATTTTAGATGAGTTCTTGCTAATTGACCAGTTTACCTAATCGGCACGACATATATATATATATATATATATATATATATATATATGTCGTGCCGATTAGGTAAAACTGGTCAATAAGAAAGAACTCATCTAAAATTAAGTCCTTTCTAAAATTTTATCTTATACGTTTAAAGATATATTTTTTTAATTTATGTTTATGTAAGAATTTATATATATATATATATATATATATATATATATATATATATATATATATATATATATATATATATATATATATATATATATATATATATATATATTGTGTGTGGTGCCGATTAGGTAAAACTGGTCAATTAGCAAGAACTCATCTAAAATTAAGTCCTTTCTAAAATTTTCTCTTATACGTTTACAGATATATTTTTTTTAATTTATGTTAATGTAAGAATTTATAATTTTGTACCAAGAGAAACTTTGAAAACCTACCTAACCTAATTACAACAAGCGCAATTTAATTTAGCCTAACCCAACTAAATATATTTTAGATACGTTAACATTAATTTAATAATAAACAAACACAATGAAATATATTTTTTTCGTTATGTTCAGAATGATTTTTGCGAAATTATTGCATACACAAATTTTCACTTGTCTTATATGGCAAGAAGAGCGTTGCTATTTAAGACAAAATCGCAAGTTTTACCTAATCGGCACGACATATTTATTATATATATATATATATATATATATATATATATATATATATATATATATATATATATATATATATATATATATATATATAAGACAACCACTATGAAAAAATAGTTATGTTTCCTTTTATAGTTCCTTGATAATGTGAGTAGTCACGAAAGCGCTGGGAATTCTTCTATTTTTCATAGTGGTTGTCTTGCATATTTTGATATCATCTGTTTACTGTGATCTTTTGCATATATATATATATATATATATATATATATATATATATATATATATATATATATATATATATATATATATATATATATATATATATATATATATATATGTCGTGCCGATTAGGTAAAACTGGTCAATTAGCAAGAACTCATCTAAAATTAAGTTCTTTCTAAAATTTTCTCTTATACGTTTAAAGATATATTTTTTCATTTATGTTAATGTAGGAATTTATAATTTTGTACCAAGAGAAACTTTGAAAACCTACCTAACCTTATTACAACAAGCGCAATTTAATTTAGCCTAACCCAACTAAATATATTTTAGATACGTTAACAATAATTTAATAATTAACAAACACAATGAAATATATTTTTTTCTTTAGATTCGGAATGATTTTTGCGAAATTATTTCATACACAAATTTTGCTTGTCTTATATGGCAAGAAGAGTTGCTATTTAAGCCAAAATCATATTTTACCTAATCGGCACGACATATATATATATATATATGCAAAAAGATCACAGTAATCAGGTGATATCAAAATATGCAAAACAACCACTATGAAAAAATAGAGGAATTCCAAGCGCTTTCGTGACTACTCACATTATCAAGGAACTATAAAAGGAAACATGACAAGAGGACTTATATAAGGGGTGAGACTACACCTCATATATATATATATATATATATATATATATATATATATATATATATATATATATATATATGTCGTGGCGATTAGGTAAAACTTGCGATTTTGGCTTAAATAGCAACGCTCACCTTGCCATATAAGACAAGTGAAAATTTGTGTATGCAATAATTTCGCCAAAATCATTCTGAACATAACGAAAAAAATATATTTCATTGTGTTTGTTTATTAATAAATTAATGTTAACGTATCTAAAATATATTTCATTGTGTTTGTTTATTAATAAATTAATGTTAACGTATCTAAAATATATTTAGTTGGGTTAGGCTAAATTAAATTGCGCTTGTTGTAATAAGGTTAGGTAGGTTTTCAAAGTTTCTCTTGGTACAAAATTATAAATTCTTACATTAACATAAATGAAAAAAATATATCTTTAAACGTATAAGAGAAAATTTTAGAAAGGACTTAATTTTAGATGAGTTCTTGCTAATTGACCAGTTTTACCTAATCGGCATGACATATATATATATATATATATATATATATATATATATATATATATATATATATATATATATATATATATATATAAAACACTGATCTCTAGCTGGCCGACGGAGACTCGAACCTACGAACCAGTGAAGTTTTTATGAGGATAGTGAGGCTCAGGTTAGAGTGTGTAGGAGGGAGGGGGACTATTTCCCAGTAAAAGTGGGCCTTGGACAACGATGTGTGATGTCACCGTGGTTGTTCAATATATTTATAGATGGGGTTGTAAGAGAAGTGAATGCGAGGGTCTTGGCAAGAGGTGTGGGGTTAAAAGATAAAGAATCAAATACAAAGTGGGAGTTGTCACAGTTGCTTTTTGCTGATGACACTGTGGTTTTGGGAGATTCTGAAGAGAAGTTGCAGAGGTTGGTGGATGAATTTGGTAAGGTGTGTAAAAGAAGAAAATTGAAAATGAATATAGGAAAGAGTAAGGTGAAGAGGATAACAAAAAGATTAGGTGACGAAAGATTGGATATCAGATTGGAGGGAGAGAGTATGGAGGAGGTGAATGTATTCAGATATTTTGGAGTGGACATGTCAGCAGATGGGTCTATGAAGGATGAGGTGAATCATAGAATTGATGAGGGGAAAAGAGTGAGTGGAGCACTTCGGAGTCTGTGGAGACAAAGAACTTTGTCCATGGAAGTAATGAGGGGAATGTATGAGAGTATAGTTATACCAGCACTCTTATATGGGTGTGAAGCATGGGTAATGAATGTTGCAACGAGGAGAAGGCTGGAGGCAGTGGAGATGTCATGTCTGAGGTCAATGTGTGGTGTGAATATAATGCAGATAATTCGGTGTTTGGAAATTAAGAGGAGGTGCGGGATTACCAAAACTATTATCCAGAGTGCTGAGGAGGGGTTGTTGAGGTGGTTCGGACATGTAGAGAGAATGGAACGAGACAGAATGACTTCGAGACTGTATAAATCTGTAGTGGAGGGAAGGCGGGGTAGGGGTCGGCCTAGGAAAGGTTGGAGGGAGGGGGTAAAGGAGGTTTTGTGTACGAGGGGCTTGGACTTCCAGCAAGCATGTGTGAGCGTATTTGATAGGAGTGAATGGAGACAATTGTTTTTAATACTTGACGTGCTGTTGGAGTGTGAGCAAAGTAACATTTATGAAGGGATTCAGGGAAACTGGCAGGCTGGACTTGAGTCCTAGAGATGGGAAGTACAGTGTCTGCACTCTGAAGGAGGGGTGTTAATGTTGCAGTTTTGTAAAGCACTCCTCTGTCAAGAGAGTGATGGAGTGAATGGTGATGAAAGTTTTTCTTTTTCGGGCCACCCTGCATTGGTGGGAATCGGCCGATGTGTTAATAAAATCTATATGTATATCTATATCTATATATTATATATATATATATATATATATATATATATATATATATATATATATATATATATATATATATATATATACATATATATATCATATATATATACATATATATATACATATATATATATATATATATATATATATATATATATATATATATATATATATATATATATATATATATATATATATATATATATATATATATATATATATATATATATATATATGTCGTGCCGATTAGGTAAAACTTGCGATTTTGGCTTAAATAGCAACGCTCTTCTTGCCATATAAGACAAGCGAAAATTTGTGTATGCAATAATTTCGCCAAAATCATTCTGAATCTAACGAAAAAATATATTTCATTGTGTTTGTTTATTAATAATTAATGTTAACGTATCTAAAATATATTTAGTTGGGTTAGGTAATTAAATTGCGCTTGTTTAATAAGGTTAGGTAGGTTTTCAAAGTTTCTCTTGGTACAAAATTATAATTTTCATTAACATAAATGAAAAATATATATCTTATAGTATAAGAGAATTTTTAGAAAGGACTTAATTTTAATGAGTTCTTGCTAATTGACCAGTTTTACCTAATCGGCACGACATATATATATATATATATATATATATATATATATATATATATATATATATATATATATATATATATATATATATATATATATATATATATAATGTCGTGCCGATTAGGTAAAACTTCGAATTTTGGCTTAAATAGCAACGCTCACCTTGCCATATAAGACAAGTGAAAATTTTTGGTATGCAATAATTGCAAAATCATTCTGAACATAACGAAAAAAATATATTTCATTGTGTTTGTTTATTATTAAATTAATGTTAACGTATCTAAAATATATTTAGTTGGGTTAGGGTTAATTAAATTGCGCTTGTTGTAATAAGGTTAGGTAGGTTTTCAAAGTTTCTCTTGGTACAAAATTATAAATTCTTGCATTAACATAAATTAAAAATATATATCTTTAAACGTATAAGAGAATTTTTTAGAAAGGACTTAATTTTAGATGAGTTCTTGCTAATTGACCAGTTTTACCTAATCGGCACGACATATATATATATATATATATATATATATATATATATATATATATATATATATATATATATATATATATATATATATATATATATATATATATATATATATATATAACAATCGCAGACAGCCGATCTTAACTATGCAAGACAAGCCACAGGGGGTTGAAATTTTTAGCTCCAGTACTTTCACACTTCTCAGTGCGTCATCAGGAGCTATGCAATATTGCGAGGAAACAACTGAAGGAGTGAGGGGAAGTTTTCTCAGAGTAGCGCAGTGGGGGTTTGTCACCTGCGGCAGCCTCTCTCGTAATGCGAGCCAACGGTCTGGGGCCACCCCACTACACCACCATATATCCAGCACTTGACCCTCCCAATAACACCAGCCTCTTATTAACACACTCGCTGTACTCTTTCGGTTAACCACAAGGTAGCTTGTGTCCAGCTCAGTTGTTCCCTTGCAGAGGCATAACAGTGAAAAAGTGAGTTCCTGTTCTTGCTCACTGCGTGACTCTCCTCCTCCAGCATCACACACAGTATCTGTGTGAGTAACTCTTCATCTTCCCTCCATGACAATGGGCCTCCCGCTCATTAGTAATACGGAAAAGTCGGCTAAGGAATTCAAAATGAGAACCAGAAGGAAGTTTCTTTTGTTATAACACAATGGAAGGTCCTGCAGAAGCAGGCCAGATCCTTCCTCTACCGAGGATGGTGTAAGCCAAGTCAAGAGTGACCTGGATCTATTTAACGAATGTTAGAATTATTCCAATTATTCGTAAATAAAACTTTTAAATTATTGAGTCTGCAGCTCAGTAAGTTTACTGCTTCACCAAAAATCCAGACTGAGCAAAACAAAGATAATGCTATATAATTAATGTCTCATATCCACAAGCAAGACATGTCTTGATTTTGTATATCTTTATTCCCTCAGTTCGTCGGTATTAATATATCTGTACTTACTTAAGGGAGAATTATTTTAGACAAAATGATCTCAGTTGTGTTATGTTAGAGATTATATGATCTAAGTTGTACACTAGTGTACACTACAATGTGACAGCTAACGTAAAGTATTAGAGAAGATGTCAACTGTATTTTATATATATGACAAAAGAGTCTGGAAAGTTGTTGTATTAATCACTTGTAAAAGGCAGCTACTTAACGGGATTCATCATCAGAAGTAAGTAACTTTCATTAACAAATGCCTGTCTGATAATTTTATAGCACCACTCTATGGTCATCCTTTGTTATTTTAAACGTGAGATACATTTTTACGATGTGAACGGGTAAGCCAGCGGGCGGCATCGATCAACACTCTAGCAGCCAATGACATGAACGTGGAATTGTTAAGTATTTATTAACCTTAGAATCTATGACATAGGATCTCATGAATAATACCAAAGCAGCATTGAGAATTTTACAGAATTCGCGGAAATTCATTATGGCTGCCACGAAAATGGGTTTAATTCGAAGTAAAGAAAAGAATAGCAGACTTGGGAAGGGAATACTGCTTTCTTATGAAAGTAAATGAAAATAAAAAGTACACACTGTACAATTAATTGTAAAATTAATTGTACTCATCTGAAATATTGAAAATAAATAAATTATATAACTGAAGCCAATGTTCTGGTGAGAGATCACTGTTTCTGCTTTTCCATTAAAGAAGCACCAGGAAGATGGTGAGGTGTTTGCTGTACAGTGTTGGTCGTCGCTAAGTTGCATGTGGGAGTGATGAACTGAGCACTGCAATACAGTAGCAACGGATTTTAACCCGAGTTAAAACCCGTCACTGCTTCGTGGCGAGGTATCAGATCCCAGACACCAATTAATCTAAATGTATAGCAATAATGATTCCTGGTGGGGATTTACCAACACGGTCTATATGACCCATGCCAGACCAGTGGGCTTTGAAGAGAACACAGGGTATTATTACCCGTAGGCCACTACTATTTTAACATTATCTGAAAACCAAATGAACTAAATGTTAACCTTTACCACAGTTGAGGAATCATAATGCAATTTGTAACCAATCATAAAATAAATTAACACAATTTTTGGTATCTGGTTCACTGACGGCACTGACATCAACTCATCACCAAATGAAACGGGATGAGCAAAAACCAACTCACTCTCCTCTAACTGTCACCTACTTCAAAAACACCTCCTCAATCTCGCCTAAATTCTGCACAAACTGATCATGTTAAATCTCAATTTATCAACAACATCTCAGTTTAACCAAATATTATCATTCATTCAGATGGTCTCGCTGTCTCCAATATATTTCAGCATGTGTAAAAATTACTACAAATGAAACACCAAATTACTAAGAAAAATCCCCGAATGTCATAAAACATTAACTAAACTGTTACATTCAGTGTCAATTACTGAAAACTACAATATTCTCGTAATTAACCTAAATATATAATTGTTCAGTAGTTATAAGTTCATTTTAAGACTGTTCGAAATACTCTGCATTATCCGAGTTTCTCTATAAAGTTACGTCTGTACTTTTTAGAAGTAAATATTATGATTATTGTCATAATTTTCATTATCATTATCATTCATACATAGAGACATTTTTACTCTCAGTCGGTGTCCGTAACTTAGTTTCAAGTAATTATTTTCTAAATGGCTTAATATCTTGAGAATTCAGTTGCATCTATTGCAAATTCATCACATAAACTACTCAAGCAGCTGCCAAAGCTGTCTCCATTTGCTTTTTTTTTGGATTTACAAGAACCATTTACAGTTAGAAATAAGAATTGACAACTTGGTTTGAACACCACAAACTGAATTTGTGGCAATCTAAATGTCACTAAAGTTAACTTTTGACACTAAGTTTTACTTCTTTATCATTACTTTTTTCCATATTATCAATTTCGGCTCTTGACTAAAATAATGACTGACAAAATTGTTAAGGCAGAAGCCAAGTATGGATATTAAAAAACAGTGAAAAAAAAAGAATCAATGTACATATTTTATTATTTCCTTGACAATGAATAACTCCATGATAAAACTGATGCATTCATCCAACTAGTGTGAAGGATGAATGGAGTATAACATTGGTATATCTGTGTAATGCATTAGATATAATATTAAGAAAAGAGTAAATAGTGAATTTGAATAGATATATAGATATATAACACGCTATGATAACATGAACTTAGATAAGTACAATTTGCAGCTTAACCAGACTGATTGATGTAGAAGCCAGGCTAAGGCTTAGACTGAGGCCTTATGGTCATGTGCTTCATTGTCCACTTGTTGAGAAATATAGAGATAGACAATATAATTTGTGTGATATATCATGACATCTTATTAATGAAAATATGATACCAGAAATATTTTGCAATAATACTAAATCTGTTTGCAACAGATTTATAGATATGTCTCAGTGCTTTCCTGTTAACCCATTCTGGGCCTGGTTCCTAGGCATATACTGGGCCTGGTTCCTAGGCATATACTGGGCCTGGTTCCTAGGCATATACTGGGAGTTTAATTTCAGGTAGCCACTTGTTAGACCAATCCTCAGTTTGTCTGGATCCATTTGCAGTCTTTCCTAGTCTACGTTTCCTTGTTTCACGTCATCTGCAAACAGGGACATCTTTAACTCGATTTTCTTTGTCATGTCGTTCACATACAAAGACAGTACTGGTCCAAATAGTGACCCTTGTGGCACCCACATTCGTCATGCTCCCCATTCCGACACGTCTCTGACATTAACCCGTTGTTTTATTAGCGTAAAGTATTCCTTGATCCACTGTAGTGCTTTCCTTGTACTTCCTGACTGTTCCATTAACTTTTGTACCAGTGTCTTGCAGGGTACTGTATCGAATGGCTTCTTGCAATACAAAAATATTCAGCCCACCCATCTCTCTCTCTCTCTCTCTCTCTCTCTCTCTCTCTCTCTCTCTCTCTCTCTCCTGCCTAACTTTCGTTACCTTATCATAGAACTCTAGCATATTTGTGGGACAGGATGAACCATCTAACAAACCTTGCTGATTGACATTCATAATTCACTTCTTTCCAGCTTCTCCACTACTCTTCTCCTGATAATCTTCTCCTTAACCTCATACACTATGCAATGTTAGTGACTCTGGCCTCTAGTTCAGTGCACACCTGTCTGACCACTTTTATAAATATTATGGCTAAATTTGCCCTGTTTCAGTCAATTCGTTGAAGACCAATGCTAGTTGATCGCACAGTTCCTCTGTGCTCTCCCTGAGAACCCAAGGAAGATTAGAGGTATCTAGCTAAGAATTTTCTTTACCTTTCCTCACGTTGTGTGCATTGTGCCCAGTATTCATTAGTGTTCTCTCTCTCTCTTCCTCCTCTCTCTCTCTCTGCTCTCTTCTCATCTTGTTCTCTCTCTCTCTCCTCTCTCTCTCTCTCTCTCTCTCTCTCTCTCTCTCTCTCTCTCTCTCTCTCTCTCTCTCTCTCTCTCTCTCTCTCTCTCTCTCTCTCTCTCTCTCTCTCTCTCTCTCTCTCTCTCTCTCTCAACTGAAAATATCATCCTAAATCTTTTGTTCATCTCCTCCCTCAGTATTGTTACCCGGTCTTTCACACTTGTCTTCCTCCAGTTGTACACCAACCTTGGCTTCGATTTGGCTTTTGATGATATGCCATTCTTAAATTGCCGTTCAGCCTCTCTTCATACCTAAGCATATTCATTTCCTTGCCTGTGCTTCTTCTTCTGTGTGTGCGTGTGTGTGTGTGTACTCACCTAGTTGTTGTTGCAGGGGTCGATTCATAGCTCCTGGCCCTGCCTCTTCACTGGCCGCTACTGGGTGACTCTCCCTGCGCCATGAGCTTTATCATACCTCTTCTTAAAGCTATGAATGGATCCTGCCTCCACTTCATCGCTTCCCAAACTATTCCACTTCCTGACCACTCTGTAACTGAAGAAATACTTCCTAACATCCCTGTGATTCATCTGAGTCTTCAACTTCCAACTGTGTCCCTTGTTGCTGTGTCCCATCTCTGGAACATCCTGTCTCTGTCCACCTTGTCAATTCCTCTCAGTATTTTGAATGTCGTTATCATGTCCCCCCTATCTGTCCTGTCCTCCAGTGTCGTCAGGTCGGTTTCCCTTAACCTCTCCTCGTAGGACATACCCCTAAGCTCCTGGACTAGTTTTGTTGCAAACCTTTGCACTTTCTCTAGTTTCTTGACGTGCTTGACCAGGTGTGGGTTCCAAACTGGTGCTGCATACTCCAGTATGGGCCTGGCGTATATGGTGTACAGAGTCTTGAACGATTCCTTAGTGAGGTATTGGAACGCTATTCTTAGGTTTGCCAGCCGCCCGTATGCTGCAGCAGTTATCTGAATGATGTGTGCCTCAGGAGATGTGCTCGTTAATATACTCACCCCAAGATCTTTTTCCTTGAGTGAGGTTTGCAGTCTTTGGCCACCTAGACTATACTCTGTCTGCGGTCTTCTTTGCCCTTCCCCGATCTTCATGACTTTGCATTTGGCAGGGTTAAATTCAAGGAGCCAGTTACTGGACCAGGCTTGTAGCCTGTCCAGGTCTCTTTGTAGTCCTGCCTGATCCTCGACTGATTTAATTCTTCTCATTAACTTCACATCATCTGCAAACAAGGACAATTCTGAGTCTATTCCTTCCGTTATGTCATTCACATATACCAAAAACAGCACAGGTCCTAGGACTGACCCCTGTGGAACCCCACTCGTCACAGGTGCAAACTCTGACACCTCGTCACGTACCATGACTCGTTGTTGCCTCCCTGTCAGATATTCTCTGATCCATTGCAGTGCCTTTCCTGTACGTGTGCCTGATTCTCTACCTTTTGCATTAACCTTTTGTGAGGAACTGTGTCGAACGCCTTCTTGCAGGCCAAGAAAATGCAGTCTATCCACCCCTCTCTCTCGTGTCTTACTTCTGTTACCTTGTTATAAAACTCCAGTAGGTTTGTGACACAGGATTTTCCTTCCTTGAAACCGTGCTGGTTGTCGTTTATTTGCTCCACCACTCTCCTCCTGATGATCTTCTCCACGACTTTGCATATTATACACGTCAGTGACACAGGTCTGTAGTTTAATGCCTCGTGTCTGTCTCCTTTCTTAAAAATTGGGACTACATTTGCCATCTTCCACACCTCAGGAAGTTGCCCAGTTTCAATGGATGTGTTGAAGATTTTTGTTAGTGGCACACACAACATCTCTGCTCCCTCTCTAAGGACCCATGGAGAGATGTTGTCTGGTCCCACTGCTTTTGAGGTATCGAGTTCACATAGCAGCTTCTTCCCCTCCTCCTCCTCGGTTGTGTGTATTTCATCTAGCACTTGTTGGTTTACCTCCCTATTCTGAATTCCTGGAGTCCTTCCTGTCTCCTCTGTAAATACTTCTTTAAATCTCATGTTGAGCTCCTCACATACCTCTTGATCGTTTCTTGTGAGTTCCCCACCTTCTTTCCTCAGCCTGATCACCTGGTCTTTGACTGTTGTCTTCCTCCAAATGTGGCTATACAGCAGTTTCGGGTCAGACTTTACTTTCGATGCTATGTTGTTTTTGTACTGTCGCTGGGCCTCCCTCCTTATCTGTGCATACTCGTTTCTGGCTCTTCGACTAATCTTATTTTCCTGGGTCCTTTGCCTTCTGTACTTTTTCCATTCTCTAGTGCACTTAGTTTTTGCCTCCCTACACCTTCTAGTCTTCCCATTATTTCTGTTGCCCTTGGGAACAAACCTTTCCTCTTCCTCCATTCATTTTGTTGTTAAGTAGTCCATCATTTCGTTTACTGACTTTCCTACCAATTCCCTGTCCCACTGAACCTCCTGCAGGTTCCTCATACCTGTGTAGTCCTTTATTTATAGTTTGGCTTTTCCCATTCAACTCCGGTTACCCTCTCCACTTGTAGCTCTACTATGTATTCAAAACTCAGAACCACGTGATCACTAGCTCCAAGGGGCGTCTCGAATGTGATGTCCTCAATGTTTGAACAGCTAAGGGTGAACACGAGATCCAGTCTTGCTAGTTCATCCTCCTCTCTCTCTGGTAGTGTCAATGACATATTGATGCATGAGGTTTTCCAGTACCACATCCATCATCTTGGCTCTCCATGTTTCAGGACCCCCATGTGGCTCCAGGGTTTCCCAATCAATCTCCCTGTGGTTGAAATCGCCCATAACCAGTAACTTTGCTCTGCTCGAGTGAGCTCTTCTTGCCACCTCAGCCAGTGTGTCCACTATTGCTCTGTTGTTCTCTTCATATTCCTCACTTGGCCTCCTGCAGTTCTGTGATGTTCCCCAGACTGAATTGTACCTACTATTTAATCCCTTTCTGCAATCTCGTGTGTGCCTGTGTCTTTGTGTGTGTGTGATATGCTTGAAGAAACCAGCTGGCTTTAGAGTTCCTGTTAGGAAGTTTTATCGTCAGTAAAAAAAAGTCATTAATAATAATAATAATAATATATTTCTACATGTATTCTAATATTGGCCAAACATTGTAAGGTTTCACTATTTCCCAAGCCGCTTGTTATGCAGAGCATTTCGGGCAAATTAGGTCAGTTTTGTCCCAGGATGCGTCCCACACCAGTCGACTAACAAATAGTTACCCATTTTACTGATGGGAAACATAGACAACCGGTGTAAGGAAACACGCCCAATGTTTCAACCCTCGCCGGGAATCGAACCCGGACACTCGCCATGTGAAACGAGAGCTTTAGCCACCAGGCCACTTGGCTACTGTTAGTATTAACAGCGCTTTCAGTAAAAGACACTCATTTTCAGTGCTCAGTTGTCTACAAAAGCGAAAAGAATTTTTCTTAATAGTACGAAAAAGTTGCAACATAACTCTACAATATTTGTACGCTATTGTACGATAGGGAAGTACATAAGGATAGGGTACGAGATTGTGGGACGGTATTTCTGATAGGTACGAAAAACGAAAAATGATCCGATGCTGCCAACCTTTTCGAAGAGGGAGCAGATTACAGATTTGTGGTGATATGAAAAAGAACTTCAACTGAACTTCATTGATTTGAGACCAAGGGAGACTGACACCAGACAGACCATTCATCATCATTCTGTCATGCAGCAGTAACAGCATATTGACATGCATTTAATAATGCACCGTCACATCTGCTCGGCTTCAGCTGGGCTGCAAGTAACCCTGGGAGAATGCACCACGTGCTGTTGTACACAAAGTCGAATGTAAACAATGCCAGAGGAATTACGGTAATAATGCCCTACATCATTAAGTGTGGGAAAGCGAGGAAAATTCCTAAATTCAGAGACAACTCACAAATGTTCCAGAATGTGAAAGTATTTTATGCACAGTGGTATATTACCAGCTATTCTAGAAAAAATCCTGAGTATCTTATTGTAAATAATTAACCATAATTCAATCATACCTTGCTAAAATTAAAGGTATAGTAGATCATTCGAAACCCACTTATAAACTACACTTTAAGGAGCAAAAAGGCACAATACAGTGACTAGAACAATACACAAATAACGCGCACATACGTCGAAACATCGTTGTAAGTTTCTCTCTCCCATGTGCAGGTTATTTGTGTACATTGTAACGTTTTGTATAAATAACTGATCGCGACTGTAACCAGAGCATAAAAAAGTAAACAGTTTATTACCACTACACTTGCACAGCTAACATGACACTGGGGTCATGTCTATTGACCCATTATGTGCCTCTAATCACTTGGCGACCGCCTACAGGATGTATATGAAATGCATAATAAAGTTATTAAACTAACGTTGAAAGAGCCTACTTCTCCGGCACCTTAGCTAGAATGCAACTGTTTGGAACAGCAGCCCTCATGCGCAATGATGATTCTAATATAGCTCAACGTTAAGGCCTGAGCAGTGTTGTGTACTTCACTGAGCGCTCAGTGAAGGCCAAGAAAGGAAGGGTTCAGCAACCAGATTATATAAAGTCGAACATTCAATCAGAGGCAAAGTGCAGGACCATTGCGCAGTAACACAAACTGAGGTAGCAGCAACACTAGAAACACTAACTAATCGCATCAACATCGGCAGTACATTGGCTCCATTGTTTTTATCCAATCTCTCATCACGTCCCTAATACGAACACATTCTCAGTGGGTGTTCAGTGTTACTGAAGCGTTATTAACGAAGCCTTGAGTAACTTTAACTTTAGGTGAAAACGAAAGTGGAAGATAGCAAAGTGAAAGTTTCTGAGAAAAGAAAATGTGAATATTAATCACCGTCTTCAAGGAAACAGGAAAGAAGATGAAGAAAAGGACCGATAAAGCAAAAGTTGTTTACATGAAAGTGTTGAAATTGAAGATGATTGTTGCTCTAATACAGAGTGAAAATATTATGCTAAAGAACCAAGGTACAGGTAGAATAAGGAATGCAATATATGAAGGACAGCTCACTCAGGTTTTTATGAGTTGCATTATATCGACATACTTATCCTTGAGGTAGCACTGAGGACATAGTAAGTAGGTTACAGAACACTGTGAGAGATATTGATCTTGAGAAAGCTCAGGAGCAGACATGCTGGTCAGGAACAAGACAGCGATAGATATTAATATACGAAAAGAAGAAACGCCAATGACATGTTGTATTCTGACACTAACAGGAGTAGGAATTGAATAAATCTCTAGATTTTTTTTTATGATTATTAGCTATACAAGTCCTGACATCACAGATTTGTTCTTTAAATACCGAGATCATTTTTGTAGCAACATGTCTAGAATAGGATTGACAGAATTTGCAAGCTCATTGGAAATAGGAGTTACAGGATTATAACTGCCTTCAATCTGATGGATGCCAAAGGTGTTTAAGTTTCTCGTTTATATATTTTTCCAGTTCACTTGATGGTGAGTTTATTCAGGAATCTGAGATGATATCGTTAACACTTCAGTAATAATGAATTTGTAATAAAGTAGTGTTTGCTGTTACTACTACCTCGGCTTGCCTTACTGTGCAGTTGAAAACTTATTTTTATGGTCAAATGCGCCATCAGGGAAGAACAGTACACTGTTGGGGCCTTTACCTTGGCCATCTTAGATTGTTTATTGCGCAATTGTGCTTTTGTGGAACAAAGTTTTTGGCTTACTCAAGAAGGTAATATGCGTATTTCTGCTGGTTTAGGATGTGAAGTTGGGGGGGGAAACATGCTCCTCTACCAGTTTCTTTTTTCCCAGTGGTTGTTGTGTATGCATTAGTTGTCTTGGTACATCGACAATGAAGCTCAGTAAAGACGACACGATTACGAGAGACAGCTGAGGAGATGCCTTTCTTTGCCGTGGAACCCTAGCATCCATGGTTCATAATCCTAACACCCATGGTTCATAACCCTAGCACCCATGGTTCATAACCCTAGCACCCATGGTTCATAACCCTAGCACCCATGGTTCATAATCCTAGCACCCATGGTTCATAACCCTAGCACCCATGGTTCATAACCCTATCACCCATGGTTCATAATCCTAGCACCCATGGTTCATAACCCTAGCACCCATTGTTCATAACCCTAGCACCTATGGTTCATAATCCTAACACCCATGGTTCATAACCCTAGCACCCATGGTTCATAACCCTAGCACCCATGGTTCATAACCCTAGCACCCATGGTTCATAACCCTAGCACCCATGGTTCATAATCCTAGCACCCATGGTTCATAATCCTAGCACCCATGGTATATAACCCTAGCACCCATGGTTCATAACCCTAGCACCCATGGTTCATAACCCTAGCACCAATCAGCTTAATAATGTAGAACTTAGCCGTACAGAATGCGAAAAAGACTTGGGGGTTATGGTAAGCAGCAACCTTAAACCAAGACAGCAATGCCTAAGCGTACGTAATAAGGCAAACAGATTACTGGGATTTATATCAAGAAGTGTAAGCAACAGAAGTCCAGCGGTTATACTACAGCTGTATACATCATTAGTAAGGCCTCACCTAGATTACTCAGCTCAGTTCTGGTCTCCATATTACAGAATGGGTATAAATTCGTTAGAAAACATTCAGCTAAGAATGACAAAATTAATTCATAGTATTAGAAATCTTCCGTATGAAGAAAGACTGAAGTCCCTTAGATTACATTCACTTGTAAGACGAAGAATGAGGAAAGACATGATCGAAGTGTATAAGTGTATAAGTTTTGAGGATATTCCTCCAAGAGAGAACCCGCAATAATGGAGTCAAATTAGATAAGTTTAGATTTAGAAAGGATATGGAAAAGTATTGGTTTGGAAATAGGGTAGTTATGAGTGGGACAGTCTGCCTAGTAGGGTTACTGAAGCTGAAACCTTGGGTAGTTTCAAATTTAGGTTGGATAAATACATGAGTGAGAGGGGTTGGATTTGAGTAGGACTTGCACATGAGTAAATAGAATTGTTAAAGCTTATTGCTTGGGTAGCGTTTATTATAACCGTTAGTGGGTTGGATTTGTGAAGGACCTGCCTAATATGGGCCAACAAGCTTACTGCAGAGTTCCAACTTTCTTATGTTCTTAATCCCATTACTGTCTTAAATTTTTATCCACTATACATGTTTTATTTATTAAGGTTTCTTGAAGGTATAGCTGAACCTCTAAGCCATAATAAGCTTCGTTATCTCACGGAAGTGTTCCAAACATGGATATCGTAGCCTATTCCTGTCCTTCCTCCTCTCAGGTTATGGTAGTGATATTGTGACGAGAGACTGGCGTACTGTAAATAAAGAAAGAGTTGATGAAGTACAACCTTGGTATTTCTTGACTTGTTCCATCATCTGGACACATCCTAGCTGTTACTGCTTTGAGTTTAGGAATGCTACGAGACCTAGTATAATCGATCTGTTGCTGAGAAGTTAAGCTCACAATAGATCAATATACAATGGCACGGATATTATGTAGTTCATTGCAGTTTAATGTTTTGTTGTGCTGTATATCAGTGGTATTCATTGCAAACAAGATGATGAATTAGACACATGTGCAACATCTGGATATCTTTACTTTTAGACCTTTCGCTATCCAGTGGCTTTATCAATACAGTAGACGTAAACATATAAGCAGTATAATGTGATCTTATATTCACAACGTTTCGCCCACGCAGTGGGCTTTATCGAGTCACAAACAAATCTACCTGGATAAAAGATTCATGAGTATTTATAGGATTAAGTCAGGTGTAGAATGCTGGGTCAGGTGGAGAATGCTGCATATGACAATCTTCAAAGTAGGGTGATAGTCTAAGACTGTCACATGCAGCATTCTCCACCTGACCCAGCATTCTCCACCTGACCCAGCATTCTCCACCTGACCCAGCATTCTCCACCTGACCCAGCATTCTCCACCTGACTAAATCCTATAAATAATCATGTATCTTTTATCCTGGTAGATCTGTTTGTGACTCGATAAAGCCCACTGCGTGGACGAAACGTTGTCAATAAAGGATCACATTATACTGCGTATGTGTTTATTTTGTCGGTATTTTATACCATTTATTTCCACAGTAGACGTACGTAATAGAAATATATACTGTACAACAAACAGTGAAAGATAAGGTAATCTGTCCCTCAGCCTAGAAGCAGGTAATGAGCACAGTAGACCTGAAGAATCTGAGGGGTGGGAAACAGGTATACGAGAACACAGCTGGAAGTTAAAAACACATGAATTACAAGCCTCAACGTTGTCAGGAATAGAATGACAAATTGGTAGAGGCAGGATCTATACACAGCTTTAGGAATAAGTATGACATGGCTCACGAGGCCAGGAGAAAAAGAGAACCTCATAGCTGACAGTTTAACAGGAAAGGCCAGGAGCAGATATTCAACCTCTTCAGTCACAAACTGGTGAATACAAATAGATGAATTCATACAAACGCACGTTTGTATGTTTAGACTTAGGGAACAAGACACAGAGCAGGCGCCCAGAACCATGCCTTGATATAAAGTTTGTAACAAAATCACAGATGGTTTGCAATCCAGTTGTCTCCTGTGCCGACGGTTTAAGCCAAGCTCTCAGCATCCAAACTTTGATTTAGTAGATGTCTTCTGCCATCCAGTGAGAGCTGTGCAGTTCTCCAAGAGCGCGGAGCCTAATTCCATGAAGTGGAACATCACCAAGGAAGACGATAAATGTCTCGCGGTTGAAATTGCTCTAGCTTATCCTTACCCAACTTGATTACCTCATCGATTCGTGGAGCTGCTGAAACCTCATATGCGGAAGTCACGAAAGAAGAATTACTTATGAAGGGTCGCTGCTGTTGGAACTGCTTGAAGAACTTAATTTCAGGACTTTGTGAAGAACACATAGTCAATTACCTTTAGCATTGAATGGATGTATGATAGTAGGGATAATTCAGTAACGGTCCCAGATTTTCGCTTAGCAGATTATAATGGACTTAGAGAACACTTATCAACTGTGGACTGGGGTAACGAAGAGAGGTATCAATATGACAGTTTTCTTAACACTATACAGGCTACCCAAAGAACATTTATCCCGTATAAAGAAATTAGATCAAGTAGAAATGACCCAAAATGGATGAATAATAGGCTCAAGTATCTTTTAGGGCAGAAGAAAGGAATTTATAGGCGCATAAAAAGAGGTGAGGGTCATCTTATAAATCAGTATACTGACATTAAAAGTTACGTTAAAAAGGGGATAAGAAAAGCTAAACGGGACTATGAAATTAAAGTTGCTAGGGATTCAAAAACTAACCCAAAAAGATTTTTCCAGGTTTATAGAACAAAAGTTAGGGATAAGATAGGTCCCCTTAAAAATAACTCTGGGCATCTTACTGATAAGGAGAATGATATGTGCTCTATTTTTCATAATTATTTTCTCTCGGTTTTCACACAGGAAGACACGAATAATATCCCAGTAATTAATTTTTGTAGAGTCCCTGAAGAAGATAAATTATGTAATATCACAGTCACTAGCGAAATGGTTATGAAACAAGTAGACTGTCTGAAACAAAATAAATCGCCGGGTCCTGATGAGCTTTTTGCAAGGGTTCTTAAGGAATGCAAAATGGAACTCTGTGAACCAATATCTAACATTTTTAATTTATCTCTTCAAACAGGTGTAGTGTCTGATATGTGGAAGATGGCTAATGTAATTCCTATTTTTAAAGCAGGGGACAAGTCACTACCGTCAAATTACCGCCCAATAAGCCTAACCTCAATTGTAGGCAAATTACTAGAGTCAATTATAGCTGATATTATTAGAAGCCGTTTAGATAACCATAATTTGATTATTAATACTCAGCATAGATTCACGAGGGGCCTTTCCTGCCTATCTAATTTATTAACCTTCTTTAGTAAAGCTTTTGAGGCTGTTGATCACGATAAAGAATTCGATATTGTTTATTTAGATTTTAGTAAGGCTTTTGATAGAGTACCGCATTAGAGACTGTTAAAGAAAGTGGCAGCTCATGCCATTGGGGAAAAAGTGCTGTCATGGATCGAGTCATGGCTCACCAATAGGAAGCAGAGAGTGTGCATAAATGGGGTTAAATCCGAGTGGGGATCTGTAACAAGTGGTGTTCCACAGGGATCAGTCTTAGGCCCGTTGTTGTTTATAATATATATCAATGACCTTGATGAGGGAATTACTAGTGATATGAGCAAATTCGCCGATGACACGAAGATAGGTAGGATAATTGATTCTAACATAGATGTCATAGAACTTCAGGAAGATTTAGACAAACGTAATTCCTGGTCAGAAAAGTGGCAGATGCAGTTCAATGTAGATAAATGCAAGGTTCTGAAGCGCGGGAGTGTCCATAACCCAAGCACTTATAAGTTAAATAACGTAGAACTTAGCCATACAGATTGCGAAAAGGACTTGGGGGTTATGGTAAGCAGCAACCTTAAACCAAGACAGCAATGCCTAAGCGTACGTAATAAGGCAAACAGATTACTGGGATTTATATCTAGAAGTGTGTGTGTGTAGATGAATGGTTCAGAGAACCGACAAGTTATAAATTAGACACATATGCAACACTTGGGTATCTTTATTGAGGAAACGTTTCGCCACACAGTGGCTTCATCAGTCCAATACAAAGTAGAAAGGTGTAAGGAGAGGAGGAGTTTGAGGTAATCAGTCCCTCGGCCTGGAGTCGATGTGTTCAGTCAATCAATCTTGTTAGAAGTGCAGCACAAGGCCGTAGAGGTGGCTTATATGCTGTAATCAGGTGAGGTGAAGCAGGAGGAGGCGGGGTCATAGTGGTACCATCCACTATTCGAAGTAGGTCTTCGTCCAAGCAACAGCTTGGGATCTTGATACAAACGAATTCTTCAACACTTGTCCAACCTTTGGACGAAGACCTACTTCGAATAGTGGATGGTACCACTATGACCCCGCCTCCTCCTGCTTCACCTCACCTAAAATTACATTCACTTGTAAGACGTAGAATGAGGGGAGACATGATCGAGGTATACAAGTGGAAAATGGGTATTAACAAAGGGGATATAAATAAGGACTTGAGAATATCTCTCCAAGAGAGAACCCGCAATAATGGATTCAAGTTAGATAAGTTTAGATTTAGAAAGGATATAGGAAAGTATTGGTTTGGAAATAGGGTAGTTGATGAGTGGAACAGTCTGCCTAGTAGGGTTATTGAAGCAGGGACCTTGGGTAGTTTCAAATTTAGGTTGGATAAATTCATGAGTGAGAGGGGTTGGATTTGAGTGGGAATTGCACATGAGTGAATAAAATTATCAAAGCTTATTTTTTGGGTAGCATTTAAGAGTGGGTTGAACAAATATCTTGTTAGTGGGATGGAATGTGAAGGATTTGCCTAGTATGGGCCAACAGGCCTGCTGCAGTGTTCCTCCTTTCTTATGTTCTTATATATGATAAATGAATAAGTTTTTATTCCAGATTTAGCTCCAGCGAAATCCAGGTATCCTTTATAACTCCAGGGCTTATTGGAGTAGTATCGAAGCATTTGCTGATAATCCTCTCCTTAAAGTTCCCTTCGAGGAACTAGTCTACAGCATCCTCTGTTGTTTTCCCTCTACCGTCAGAGAGTTTTAGTACTCCCAGAAACTGATGTGTATTGTTTGAGACAACGAGGATCAGAATCCGTTCCACTTCTTTTTTGACGAGAGTTGTCTGTAATTATTTAATCTTTGTAGATGATGAACAGAGAACTGAGATCAAATTTTACCTTTGCGAGCGTTAAGTCTCTGATGATTCATTCACTGACGACGAACCGATAAGCCACACTGATGGTCAGTTTGGAAAGATTGTGGGTAAATAACTGGACAGTAAAGGCGAGGATGAACGGCACTTTGTGGTCAGAAACGTTTTGTTCGATCAACTGCAGCCGAGATTTGTCAAGCTATTAATGGCTTACATGGACATTAATGACCCTCCGCAAATTCCGTTTGCTTCACCGTCATTATTCTTGATGCTCCTTGAGGACCAAGATTCTAGTACAACAGTTGCAAATTCAACCTCTTTCTTGCTGGTCTTCTAGCAGCAGCATTTGTATTAAGACCTAGACTTATCGCTCTATAATCTTGGCCTCCTTCCTCGGATCCCTTACATCAACACAATCCATTGATGCTACTTGTGCTGCTGTTCTCTGGGACATCAGGAACTGATGGTCTTCCTCGACTTTCATCATCGTCAACAGCTCCTGTTGATGAGCGATATTAACGAGCCAATCCAAGGAGTCACTGAAAATCTTCTCCTTCTCATTATGCTTAAGTCTCTTTTTTTTCTCGGTGAGGTTTTAGTGAGAGAAGCTGACCATAACTTCACTCTCGCTTGGTAATTTCATCTCCACCAATTCCAGCGAGCTTGGCCCTCCCACCAGTCACATGTCTACGGATCTGCAGGTGATGTACACATGTGATGTTACTATAATCACAATTGAATCTGAAAAACGAAAGAAATCATGAAGCTGAGTGAAGATTAAACCTCTTTGAACCACCATAAATAGTTTTAAATTCCAGTTGAATTACATTCATATTGTTTTGTCCGCTAATGAAGCATTTTGGCAGAATTTCCCAATAAAACATAATTTCTAAGTGCAATAAGTGTAATCTCCCGAGTCTCATGTAGGTGTTGTTTTCTAACTGCCGGTCCAAATAGGAGAGCTGAACTACGTTAGAAACGTATCATTAGGTATTCCACAAGGACAGTCGAGCGGTTACCAGATTTTTTCTTTTCCTTTTTTTTTTCCTTCAACTTTTTATTTTTCTTTCATTCATAACTTGAGAAGGCCTAAATCTGATTGGCTTCAATTTTTCAGCGTTTGTGCACAGTAATTAGGGCGGATTCTTGGAACAAATGGCATGTGAATGAGCTTTATGGTTGCTGGGAATGGCTAGCATAGTTTCAAACGTCCAAAAAAGCTGCCCTCTAATTCGACGAAGAGGAAGAGGGTAATTCAAGTGAGTAGGTGAAGATCTGCCCATTTTATATGAAGAGTGAAATTCTTATTCACTTTAAATTACAATAAATCAATTTCAATTTTCCATCTATGAAAGTTTTTAATACCTAATGGCTGATACTTGTTATGGCAGGATACCATTTGCCATCTTGACAGCGTCATGAGTGGTAATGGGAACCATCTTCTCATGTGCCTCGGTGCTGGAGGCAACCATGTTAGGAAACATAAGTGCGAGGATATATTAGTAGTGGCAATTCGGTGGCATTATAAATGAAGCAACTCGGATAATGGAGGGGAGGAGATGAGCGAGAAGAGGAAAGTGAGGAAGGAGTTTCTCCATATGTATCACACAAATAGCAGCAGTGCCAGAAATAAGATGGATGAGTTGAGAGTAGTTGCATGTGTGGGAAACGCTGGTGTTTTTTTTGCACTAACAAATATGTGGTATAATTTGTGGAGTGCCAAGTGCCACATTTAGGGTTTTAAAATGTTTTATGTTCTTAGAAGTAACGGGAAGGTTGTGAAGCGGCGCTGTACGTCTGAGAAAACTTACAGAAACATTAAATGAACCCACAAAGATACTGGGTGATTGAAAATATTAGAGGGATATCAAAAAATAATTTTGAGTTTAATATATCATCCCCCAAACTTGGATACTGACCAAGGAAGACTTTTTTAAGAGGAAATTGTTAAGGTGTCAAATCACAACAACATAGTAACTCCAGAGGATTTTCACTTTAGTTACATTGACTGGAATTTCTTGACGAAGAATTTAGAGTCAAATGGCCTCTTATAGGTGATGATCCTGGACTCTTATTTAACAATATTTTTTCACATAAAAAACGAAAGGAAATAACCTGCTAGATAAGCTTCTTGCAAACAAGGATACTCTTGTCAATTATCGAGAGATAATTGGCCAATTATCGATGGAAATTAATTACTTTAAACGCTGAATGGAAGAACGTAAGAATGCAGTAATAACCACAGATTTTTGTTCTTGGAGAACACCTATCATGTGTAGGCTGGGACAACGAAAAGAAATATCCATATGCATATGAACATATATTCCTCTGGGGAAATAAGAACTAACAGAAATAATCAAAAAATAATTAACGGAAGGCTAAAGAAATCATTATTTTTTGCTGTGAAGAAATAAAATGACCAGCTTATCAGTAGAGGCGAAGGTCATCTCATGAACCATTATTATCACAATTAAAGAATAGAATAGGCAGAACGAGACTTTGAAATTTAAGTTGCAAAAGATTCAAAGGCACTTTGGAAAAGGTTTTCTAAGAACATATAAAAAACATGAAGAAAGTGGCAATGAGAAAGAAACAAACACACACACACACACACACACACACACACACACAAACACATACATACACACACACACATACATATACACATACACAAGAGCTGTGAATCGACCCATGCAACCAAAACAAGGTGAGTAAACTCATGGGGGCCCAGAAACCTGGAGGGCTAAGATGATGGAGGTAGTACTGGAAAACCTCATGTACCAACACGTAAAGAACACTATCAGAGAGTGAGGAGAGGATGACCCAGCAAGACTGGACCTAGTATTCATCTTGGATAGGGCAGATATTGAGGACATCACATTTGAAAGACCCCTCAGGGCCAGTGACCACGTGGTTTTGAGCTTCGAATACATAGTAGAGTTACAAGTGGAGAGGGAAGCAGGAAGGGCAAGACGAATGAAGCCAAACTTCAAGAGAGGGGACTACGCAGGCATGAAGAATTTCCTGTATGGGGTTCAGTGGGACAGAGAACTGGCAGAGAAGTCAGTAAATGAGATGATGGAATATGTGACAATAATATCCAAAGAAGTTGAGGAGAGGTTTGTTCCCAAGGGTAACAGAAATAACGAGAAAACCTGGATAATCCCTTCCTTCACCCAAAGGTGTAGAGAGGCAAAAACCAAGTGTGCTAGAGAATGGAAGAAGTATAGACGGCAAAGGACCCTGGAGCAGTCGTAGAGCCAGAAATGAATATGTGCAGGTAAGAAAGGAGGCCCAACGCCAACACGAAAAGGACATAGCAGCGAAAGCCAAATCTAACCCGAAGCTGTTATACAGCCACACCAGGAGGAAAACAAGAGTCAAGGACCAGATAATCAGGCTGAGGAAGGAAGGAGGAGAGATCACAAGAAATGATCGTGAAGTATGTGAGGAGCTCAACATGAGATTCAAAGAAGTGTTCACAGAGGAGACAGAAGGAACTCCAGAAAGATGGAGAGGTGGGGTACACCACCAAGTGCTGGACACAATACATACAACTGAGGAAGAAGTGAAGAGGCTGCTAAGCGAGCTAGATACCTCAAAGGCGATGGGGACGAGTAACGTCTCTCCATGGGTCCTGAGAGGGGAAGCATAGGTGCTATGTGTACCACTAACAGCAATCTTCAACACATCTATCGAAACAGGGAGATTACCTGAGGTATGGAAGACAGCAAATGTAGTCCCAATTTTGATAAAAAGAGGCAGACATGACAAATTAAACTACAGACCAGTGTCACTGGCATGTATAGTATGCAAAGTCATCGAGAAGATTATCAGGAGAAGAGCAGTGAAACACCTAGAAAATAATGAGCTTATCAACGACTACCAGCACGGTTTCAGGGACGGGAAATCCTGCGTCACAAACCTACTGGAGTTCTATGACAGGGTGACAGCAGTAAGACAATAGAGAGAGGGGTGGGTAGATTGCGTTTTTTTGGACTTTAGGAAGGCTGTAGGAAGCTAAAGGACCAGGCAGGGATAACATGGAAGGCACTGCAATGGATCAGGAAATATATGTCAGGAAGACTACAGCGAGTCATGGGAAATGACGAGGTGTCAGAGTAGGCGCTGTGACAAGCAGGGTTCCATAGGGGTAGTCCTAGGACCGGTGCTGTTTCTGATATATGTGAACGACATGACGGAAGGACTTGACTCAGAGTGTCCCTGTTTGAAGTTGAAGTAAATTTGATGAGAATAATTCAATCGGACGAGGGTCAGGAAGAACTACAATGGATCTGAACAGGCTGCAGGCCTGGTCCAAAAACTGGTTCCTGGAGTTCAACCCCACCAAGTGCAAAGTCATGAAGATTGGGGAAGGGCAAAGAAGACTACAAACCTCACTCAAGGAAAAGGATCTTGGGGTGAGTATAACACCGAGCACATCTCCTGAGGCGCACATCAACCAAATAACTGCTGCAACATATGGGCGCCTAGCAAACCTAAGAATAGCATCCCGACATCTCAATAAGGAATCTTTCAGAACCCTGTACACCTTGTACGTTAAGTCTATATAGGAGTATGCAGCACAAGTTTGGAACCCACACCTAGCCAAGCACGCAAGGAAATTAGAGAAAGTGCAAAGGTTTGCAACAAGACTAGTCCAGGAGCTAAGGAGAATGTCCTACGAGGAGAGGTTAAATGAATCGACCTCACGACACTTAAAGACAGGAGAAATAGGGGGATATGATAACGACATATAAAATACTGAGAGCAATTGACAAAGTGGATAGGGACAGGATGTTCCAGAGATGGGACACAACAACAAATAATCACAGTTGGAACTTGAAGACTCAAATGAATCACAGGGATGTTATTAAGTATTTCTTCAATCACAGAGTTGTCAGGAAGTGGAATAGTCTGGGAAGTGATGTAGTGGTGGCAGAATCCATACATAGCTTTACGAATAGGTATGATAAAGCTCATGGAGCAGGAAGAGTGACCTAGTAGCGGACAGTGAAGAGGCATTACCAGGAGCTGTGACTCAACCCCTGCAACTACAACTAGGTGAGTACACACACACACACACACACTAGGAGGCCAAAGATTGCAAACCTCGCTCAAGAAGAAAGATCTTGGGGTGAGTATAATAACGAGCACGTCTCCGGAAGCACACATCAACCAGACAGCTGCTGCAGCATATGAGCGCCTGGCAAACCTGTGAATAGCGTTCCGACATCTTAGTAAGGAATCGTTCAAGACACTGTACACTGTGTACGTCAGGCCCATACTAGAGTATGCAGCACCAGTTTGGAACCCACACCTGGTCAAGCACGTCAAGAAATTAGAGAAAGTACAAAGGTTTGCCACAAGGTTAGTTCCAGAGCTAAGGGGAATGTCCTACGAAGAGAGATTAAGGGAAATCGGCCTGACAACACTGGAGGACAGGAGGGTTAGGAAAGACATGATAACGACATACAAAATACTGCATGGAATAGACACGATGTTTCAGAGAGGGGACACAGAAATAAGGGGTCACAATTGGAAGTTGAAGACTCAGATGAATCAAAGGGATTTTAGGAAGTATTTCTTTAGTCATAGAGTTGTCAGGAAGTGGAATAGTCTAGCAAGTGATGTAGTGGAGGCAGGAACCATACATAGTTTTAAGACGAGGTATGATAAAGCTCATGGAGCAGGGAGAGAGAGGACCCAGTAGCGATCAGTGTAGAGGTGGGGCCAGGAGCTGAGTCTCGACCCCTGCAACCACAATTAGGTGAATACAATTAGGTGAGTACACACACACAAACACTTACCTAGTAACGACCAATGATGAGGAGGGGCAACCACAATTAGGTGAGTACACACACAAACACACACAGAGGGGAGAATGGGATGGGAAGTTTGCATTTTCTTGAAAACTGTAAAGAGGCTTTTGACACAGTACCACACAAGAAACTGGTACAAAAGCTAGAGGAGCAGGTAGGAGTAACAGGAAAAGCACTGCAACGGATCAGTGATTGCCTAACAGAAAGGAGGCAACGAGTACTGGTACGTGATGATGTGCAGAATGGGTGCAAACGTCGGGTGTGCCTCCATATGAGTCAGCACTGTTTCTGTGTTGAAAAAACTTTTCCTCTTGCATCGAGGCAGTTGACTAAGAGCAAAGAGTTTGCATAAATGTGGTGAAAGTGGAATTGAGATTAGCTGCAAGTGGCGTTCCACAGGTGTCAATTTTGGGTCTCCTGTTCTTGGTAATCATTATTACTGGCCTAGACGATGGCGTGAAATCTGAGATGATGCCATGGATTGTATGGATGATTTAACAAAGAAAAGGGGCATATGCAATTTCGTTTTGGCCGTGACGTGTCGTAAACACGTCACGGCCGCCATGTTACTAGTATGGAAAAATAAACATAAGCAGTATAATGTGATCCTTTATTGACAACGTTTCGCCACCGCAGTGGGCTTTATCGAGTCACAGACAGATCTACCTGGAAAATGAGCAACATGGAGATATATATAGGGTACAGTCAGGTGGAGAATGCTGGGTCAGGTGGAGAAAGCTGCATGTGACAGTCTTAAAAGTAGTGTGATAGTTAAAAACATTGTCACATGCAGCTTTCTCCACCTGACCCAGCATTCTCCACCTGACTATACCCTATATATATCTCCATGTTGCTCATTTTCCAGGTAGATCTGTCTGTGACTCGATAAAGCCCACTGCGTGGGCGAAACGTTGTCAATAAAGGATCACATTATACTGCTTATGTTTATTTTTCTATTGTATCGGTATTTTATACCATTTATTTCCATGTTACTAGTATGACGATGTTTTTTTTAAAGCGGGTAAATCCACCATCCCTAAAGGTAGAACGTAATGCACAATTACGGTTATCTGCCTTTGATTTCCGGCATGGCAGCTTCTTCATTTAGGAAATCCCAGCCATCCATACTGACAGTAGTGGGTCATTACCAGTAATGCAATCTTGTTTTAGACGCATGGGATCTATTTGACTCACGAAATCGTAATGACACGATTCGGCGGTGTGGTGTTTTACGACTCACTAGCCGCGAGTTAAATCCCGGCCCGTACCGTGGTTTGGATACTTATTTGTTCATGAGCGAGAACAGAGTCTCACCCTGTGACACCCAGAGACACGGGAAGGACTCAACAAGTCCAGTGATCTCCAAGAACATGCTAGAGCCAACAGTCCTTCCAAATGTTCTTAATAAGGTTTAACAATTATGCTAAATGCTATGTGATGTATTATATTATATTGCTTCGTTGGATTCAGTTATTTTCCGACTTTAACATATTCTAGAATACATTAATTAAGGCTAAGTTAAAAGTAATGCAGTTTGGTTAGAAGAAGAATATTTATTAAACAAAAGTAGTAAACAAAATAAAAAATTCCCAGTGCTGGCGAACACTTTTGAAAAAGGTGAAACTAAAATGAAAATGAAAATGTTCTCGAACAAAACCCTATTTTTTAAAAAACAAAAGTCTGGCAAAAAGCTCTGCAGTAAAAATTCCTCTCGCATCATGAATACTGCCTTGCTCACTACACACAGAAAGGAAACACCAAATCACACTCATGCACTGGACTTCAAGCTGTTGACAAAAAAATAGAAAGAGAGTCCCTTTTAATGCGAGATGTGTTCTAAATGCGAGATGTGTTCTAAATGCGAGATGTGTTCTAAATGCGAGATGTGTTCTAAATGTGAGAGGTGTTCTAAATCAAACTCATGAGTAGATTTCAAAGTTATACAAATAACACTAATAAAAAACTGAATTTGGATACTACTAGCATCAGTGAAAGTGTCAGTGAGCTACTTATAGCACCAGTAAAATGTCAACAGTTCCCACTCAAAAATTGAATATTAAGTAGGTATTTATTCCAGTAGCGTTATGCTCAGTTGTGTTGGACCCCAGATGAGAGAAGACTCCAGCTGAAGGTCCAAATATACATATCACTTTATTTTCCGTGTTTTTGTCTCAATGTTAATTATTATATCTATGTCGTGCCGAATATGTAAAACTGGTCAACTAGTAAGAACTCATTTAAAATTAAGACCTTTCTAAAATTTTATCTTATACGTTCAAATATATGTTAATATACGTTAATGTAAAAATTAATAATTTTGTATCAAAAGAACCTTAGAAAACTCACTTAACCTTATTATAACAAGCTCAATTTAATTTAGCCTAATCCAACTAAATATTTTTTTTTTCATCAGTTTACAATAATTAAATAATAAAGAAACACAAAGAAATATATTTTTTTTCTTTAGGTTTAGAATGATTTTAACAAAGTTATTTAATACACAAATTTTCGCTTGCCTTATTCGGGAAGAAGAGTGTTGATTAAAGCCATATTCGCAAGTTTTACCTATTCGGCACGATACACACACACATATATATATATATATATATATATATATATATATATGTCGTGCCGATTAGGTAAAACTTGCGATTTTGGCTTAAATAGCAACGCTCACCTTGCCATATAAGACAAGTGAAAATTTGTGTATGCAATAATTTAGCTAAAATCATTCAGAACATAACGAAAAAAATATATTTCATTGCGTTTGTTTATTATTAAATTAATGTTAACGTATCTAAAATATATTTAGTTGGGTTAGGCTAAATTAAATTGCGCTTGTTGTAATAAGGTTAGGTAGGTTTTCAAAGTTTCTCTTGGTACAAAATTATAAATTTTTACATTAACATAAATTAAAAAAATATATCTTTAAACGTATAGGAGAAAATTTTAGAAAGGACTTAATTTCAGATGAGTTCTTGCTAATTGACCAGTTTTACCTAATCGGCACGACATATATATATATATATATATATATATATATATATATATATATATATATGTCGTGCCGATTAGGTAAAACTTGCGATTTTGGCTTAAATAGCAACCCTCTTCTTGCCACATAAGACAAGTGAAAATTTGTGTATGCAATAATTTCGCCAAAATCATTCTGAACATAACGAAAAAAATATATTTCATTGTGTTTGTTTATTATTAAATTAATGTTAACGTATCTAAAATATATTTAGTTGGGTTAGGCTAAATTAAATTGCGAATGTTGTAATAAGGTTAGGTAGGTTTTCAAAGTTTCTCTTGGTACAAAATTATAAATTCTTACATTAACATAAATTAAAAAAATATATCTTTAAACGTATAAAAGAAAATTTTAGAAAGGACTTAATTTTAAATGAGTTCTTGCTAATTGACCAGTTTTACCTAATCGGCACGACATATATATATATATATATATATATATATATATATATATATATATATATATATATATATATATATGTCGTGCCGATTAGGTAAACTTGCGATTTTGGCTTAAATTGCAACGCTCACCTTGCCATATAAGACAAGTGAAAATTTGTGTATGCAATAATTTCGCCAAAATCATTCTGAACATAACGAAAAAATATATTTCATTGTGTTTGATTATTATTAAATTAATGTTAACGTATCTAAAATATATTTAGTTGGGTTAGGCTAAATTAAATTGCGCTTGTTGTAATAAGGTTAGGTAGGTTTTCAAAGTTTCTCTTGGTACAAAATTATAAATTCTTACATTAACATAAATGAAAAAAATATATCTTTAAACGTATAAGAGAAAATTTTAGAAAGGACTTGATTTTAGATGAGTTCTTGCTAATTGACCAGTTTTACCTAATCGGCACGACATATATATATATATATATTACAACAAGTGCAATTTAATTTTGCCTAACCCAACTAAATATATTTTAGATACGTTAACATTTATTTAATAATAAACAAACACAATGAAATATATTTTTTTCGTTATGTTCAGAATGATTTTGGCGAATTTATTGCATACACAAATTTTCACTTGTCTTATATGGCAAGGTGAGCGTTGCTATTTAAGCCAAAATCGCAAGTTTTACCTAATCGGCACGACATATATATATATATATATATATATATATATATATATATATATATATATATATGCAAGACAACCACTATGAAAAATAGAGGAATTCCAAGCGCTTTCGTGACTACTCACATTATCAAGGAACTATAAAAGGAAACATGACAAGAAGGCTTATAAAGGGGCAGAATACACCTCACAGTCACATCACACTAACAAAGACAACACCTCACAGTAGCGTAACATCGCACGACTCTGTGAAGAGGAACATAAGAAAGGACCTGAAACTCTTCCCAAAAATTAAGATTAGTCCAATTTATCATTAAATTCTTCCCAAATTTTATTAATTATAAATGAATCCAATTTATATAAACCAAAAGAAATATTCATATTATTTTCAAAACTACTTTTTATGAAACATGATTCTATTATATTCCTTTCAACCATGGACTTGCTTGATACAAATTTCTCTGCATTTTGAAAATCAATTGGATGGTTAAAATCTCTCGCATGAATAAATAGAGCATTAGAATCTTGTCCAGTTCTAATGCTATATTTATGTTGTTTTAATCTTAGTTCAAGACTTTTACCAGTTTGACCATAATAAACTTTATCGCATATTTTACAGGGAATCTTATAGACACATCCGTCAGCATTTTGGGGGGAATTTTTTATCAAAAGTCTTTTTACTGTATCAACATTTTTAAATACCACTTTGATGTTAAAACTCTTAAGAAAGGAAGGTATATCAACCAAGTTTTCATGGTAAGGGAGAACCAACATATTCTTGGTTGAATAGGGTTGGTTGTCCCTTTTTGGATTGTAAAAAGTATTTCTAGCTATTTTAAAAGATTTATCAATTATGTTTCTTGGGTATTTAAAATCATTAGCTATTTCATCAATTTTAGAGATTTCTTCATCTATGAACTCTGGACTACGTATTTGTAGTCCAAGAGAAACTTTGAAAACCTACCTAACCTTATTACAACAAGCGCAATTTAATTTAGCCTAACCCAACATAATATATTTTAGATACGTTAACATTCATTTATTAATAAAAAACACAATGAAATATATTTTTTTCGTTATGTTCAGAATGATTTTGGCGAAATTATTGCATACACAAATTTTCACTTGTCTTATATGGCATGTAAGCGTTGCTATTTAGCAAATCGCAAGTTTACCTAATCGGCACGACATATGTCTATTATATATATATGTCGTGCCGATTAGTAAAACTTGCGATTTTGGCTTAAATAGCAACGCTCATATTGCCATATAAAACAAGTGAAAATTTGTGTATGCAATAATTTCGCCAAAATCATTCTGAACCTAACGAAAAATATATTTCATTATGTTTGTTTATTATTAAATTAATGTTAACGTATCTAAAATATATTTAGTTGGTTAGGCTAAATTAAATTGCGCTTGTTGTAATAAGGTTAGTAGGTTTTCAAAGTTTCTCTTGGTACAAAATTATAAATTTTACATTAACATAAATGAAAAAAATATATCTTTAAACGTATAAGAGAAAATTTTAGAAAGGTCTTAATTTTAGATGAGTTCTTGCTAATTGACCAGTTTTACATAATCGGCACGACATATATATATATATATATATATATATATATATATATGTCGTGCCGATTAGGTAAAACTTGATTTTAGCTTAAATAGCAACGGCCACCTTGCCATATAAGACAAGTGAAAATTTGTGTATGCAATAATTTCGCCAAAATCATTCTGAACATAACGAAAAATATATTTCATTGTGTTTGTTTATTATTAAATTAATGTTAACGTATCTAAAATATATTTAGTTGGGTTATGCTAAATTAAATTGCGCTTGTTGTAATAAGGTTAGGTAGGTTTTCAAAGTTTCTCTTGGTACAAAATTATAAATTCTTACATTAACATAAATGAAAAAAATATATCTTTAAACGTATAAGAGAAAATTTTAGAAAGGACTTAATTTTAGATGAGTTCTTGCTAATTGACCAGTTTTACCTAATCGGCACGACATATATATATATATATATATATATATATATATATGCAATAATTTCGCCAAAATCATTCTGAACCTAACGAAAAAATATATTTCATTATGTTTGTTTATTATTAAATTAATGTTAACGTATCTAAAATATATTTAGTTGGGTTAGGCTAAATTAAATTGCGCTTGTTGTAATAAGGTTAGGTAGGTTTTCAAAGTTTCTCTTGGTACAAAATTATAAATTTTTACATTAACATAAATGAAAAAAATATATCTTTAAACGTATAAGAAAATTTTAGAAAGGTCTTAATTTTAGATGAGTTCTTGCTAATTGACCAGTTTTACATAATCGGCACGACATATATATATATATATATATATATATATATATATATATATATATATATATATGCAATAATTTCGCCAAAATAATTCTGAACATAACGAAAAATATATATTTCATTGTGTTTGTTTATTATTAAATTAATGTTAATGTATCTAAAATATATTTAGTTGGGTTAGGCTAAATTAAATTGCGCTTGTTGTAATAAGGTTAGGTAGGTTTTCAAAGTTTCTCTTGGAACAAAATTATAAATTTTAACATTAACATAAATGAAAAAAAGTATATATTTAAACGTATTAGAGAAAATTTTAGAAAAGACTTAATTTTAGATGAGTTCTTGCTAATTGACCAGTTTTACCGAATGGCCTGTGGGTCAACTCGAGTCCCCAGAGAGGAATTGGGAACAGCTAGAATGAAATCTCCTGAGTGTGGTGCCTTCACCGCTTGGAGACGAGCTTTGTCTTTTCGTGAAGCGTTGGTGAGCATTGTGTTGGCAATTTTTTCCATGATCGGTTTGTCCCAGTGGGACTGTTTGTGCTCTTTGGGAGGATCTGGTCTACTGGAGGAGTCTGCCAGGATGTCCCACCGCACGGCTGCTTCAATGAATCTGGGGTCTTGAGCTCCCACCACACCTCTCAAACGTTCAGGGACAATCTTCTTGACTAATCCACAGGAGGCCAAACACGATGACAAAAATGCAGGTAAAGCTACCTGCCTTGCTTTGCGCAATATAACAGGAATATAACAGGAATGAAGGAAGAAGAATAAGACACATGTGCCACATCTGGGTATCTTTATTTGTAGACGTTTCGCCAACCAGTGACTTTATTAAACAATACAAGGATACAATGTGAATGTACTACAATATACAAAAGATGAGGTAATCAGTCCCTCATGACTGATTACCTAATTACCTCATGAGGTAATAGATAAAGCCCCTGGTTTATGAAACATCTCCAAATAAAGATTCCCAGAAATTGCACGTGTCCAATTCTTCATCTTGTCTGTATTATATACCGTTCTTGCTCAGGAATGAAGGTGTTGCAGCTCATCTTCTCGTCTTGTACTACAAATTAGCAAATGCCGTATAATTTCTCATTAGAACACCTAACACTATTACTAACATTGCACACGCTGGTAAACTTCCTGGTAGTATGCTGGGTGGTAGTATGCTGGGTGGTCCTGGTTTAATGTAACCCGTTATTTAAAACATTACCTCCTGTAAATACTTCATTTATAACTTTATTACTCTCTCTTCCCTCTAAGGAGCAACTGTCATATATAAAACTTCAGCGTTCTAATAAAATAAGTAAATTATCAATTAAATCTTGTGATCAATTTCATCAACCCCTGAATACTAATTTTCCCTAAGTTAAATTATCAAAATGCATCTGATATACGAGGCGAATCTAAATTTCATACTGAGATTTGTAGTGAGAGATTCTAATGTTCACGATTCACATATCTCAAAACTGTAATATCCGCATGGGAAATAATACAAAATCTTTACAGAGTCTCTTAAACTTTTATTGGTCATAAATTGAAACATTGTACCAGGAGGACTGAGCTGCTTCTGCATAATGGACAAGAAACATACGAAAGCGACTACAGTTTGCAAGAAACTGAATCCTACATAAACGTTGACATGTTCTTCATTTTTTGGGGGCGAATAATTGCTCGCCATTGTTTTCGTGTTGAAAATTAGTTATATGGTAGTGTTTCGTTTCTTTTAGGAAAGTATTTTGTAATAAGCTAATTAGAGAAAAATAATTTACTAGTATATTAGTACTTTTAGAGAAACGAAACAAGATCATTTTTTTCAAATGAACTAATAATGAAGAAAGATTCACAGAACAACTGGAAATGTGGAGTGAGACTTTCAGGGACAGTAACAAATAAACCTACATCCAGAAAATGAGGGAGATGATCCTTTTCACAGAGATAATGGGTGATGAGCTCAATTCCATAGATTAAAGGATATGAATGCAGATTCAAAGACAATGTAAGGAGGGAGAGGAGCCCAGTGCCAGAGACGGTGGGAGATGAGCCCAGTGCCAGAGACGGTGGGAGATGAGCCCAGTGCCAGAGACGGTGGGAGATGAGCCCACTACCACAGATGGTGGGATATGAGCCCACTACCACAGATAGTGGGAGATAAGCGCACTACCAGAGATGGTAGATGATCCCACTACCAGAGATGGTGGGATATGAGCCCACTACCACAGATGGTGGGAGATGAGCCCACTACCACAGATGGTGGGAGATGTGCCCACTACCCGAGATGGTGGGAGATGAGCCCACTACCCGAGATGGTGGGAGATGAGCCCACTACCACAGATGGTGGGAGATGAGCCCACTACCCGAGATGGTGGGAGATGTGCCCACTACCACAGATGGTGGGAGATGAGCCCACTACCAGAGATGGTGGGAGATGTGCCCACTACCAGAGATGGTGGGAGATGAGCCCACTATCACATGATAAACGCATTGCAGAGACTAGGAGGTGAGCCAGCTTTCACAGACTGCAACAATCAACACCATTCCGACTATCGCAGGTAGTACACTTCCAGGGACTACCTTGCAGCACAGTCCCATAAACAGTGGCAAGTAGTACACTTCTAGACACTGCAGTATGCATTGGACATAGTGCGGTAGTCCCGACAGGTTGCAGGTATATGATATGTATGAACTACTCAAGATTTCTGACGAAACGTTTCCTTATAATAATAATACTAATCTTTATTTCTACAAGTAAATGATGCAACTTATACAGACTTTGCTGACATCAGTGACATACCACATAGAGAACCCCTGGTTATACAAAGTAGTCGGCTAACACCTAGGTACCAATTTAATGCTGAGAACCTCAAGCATGGTTTCAAGCAATTTCATTCTCCTCCTATATGATCTGTATTCACAAAATAGCTTGAAACCATGCTTGAGGCTCACTGGTTTGCCCGGGCAGGAAAAAAAAAAACATGGCTAGTAAACAAGACTGCCCAACGTTTGGGGCATATGTGGTCGAGTGGTCTAGAGCGTCATTTGGGGAACCTTGCCAGCCTCCTCTGACGTGGCCTCGAATTCTGCTGACTGCGATCTTTCCCTGTATATACCGTTTATTTCTGCGTGGTGCATTGATGTATATATACAAGCCATTTATATATATATATATATATATATATATATATATATATATATATATATATATATATATATATATATATACCTTAAACGATATCAGGAAAATAAAACACATTGGAGAGAGAGCCTGGGCCTCTATTAAACCCTACCAAATGCGAAATAGTTTCTACAAACCGACAGATCAATGAGGATATTTGTGCTAGGAGCACTAGCCATTAATCCAGGCAATAGCACTCTCCTTGGGGCTCCTCTAGGGTCCAGTGCTATTGATCTGATTCTAGCAAAAAAAACCCGCAGACCTCAGGACGATTGAAGGCACAATGAATGATACTGATACACATGATGCCTTCTACCTCCCAAAACTCTCCTAATTCTTCAGATGTTCCCCAGCCTTCAACAGTCCAATAGTGAAATGGTTATGAAACAAGTAGACCGACTGAAACCAAATAAATCGCCGGGTCCTGATGAGCTTTTTTCAAGGGTTTTTAAGGAATGCAAAATGGAACTCTGTGAACCGTTAACTAATATTTTTAATTTATCTCTTCAAACAGGTGTACTGTCTGATTAACCATAATTTGATTAATGATACTCAGCATGGATTCACGAGGGGCCGTTCCTGCGTAACTAATTTATTAACTTTCTTCAGTAAAGCTTTTGAGGCTGTTGATCACGATAAAGAATTCGATATTGTTTATTTAGATTTTGTTAAGGCTTTTGATAGAGTACCGCACCAAAGACTGTTAAGGAAAGTGGCAGCTCATGTCATTGGGGGAAAAGTGTTGTCATGGATCGAGTCATGGCTCACCAATAGGAAGCAGAGAGTGTGGACTGAACCAAGATGGCGTCCATTTAGCAACTTTACCAGCAGCTTAAGGAGGAATTAAGGGTAGCGAAGCTTGAGATACGGCGATTGACGGAGGAAAACAAGAGGATTTGTAGTAGTCCTCCTGTTGTGAGTCCTCAGGTCAAGAAGGGAACCTGGGGAGTGGCCGGACAGCATGGAACGAAGTTGAAGATCAAGAAAACTAATGGAGAGTTAGCAACGATGAAGAAGAAAGAGACAGCTATGGAAACTGTTGTGGAAACATCGAACGCCTTCTCCGTGCTACCCGATGAATGTGAGTCGACTACTGGGAACGTCACGACGAACGTCACCAAGGAAGGTAAAAACATTGTTGTTGTTGGGGATAGCCAGGTTAGGTATATGGATAGGGTCTTCTGCTTGAAGGATAGGAGTAGGAGACAGAGGGTTTGCTTTCCTGGGGCTGGGATGGAGGATATTGTTAGCCGGTTTGACAACATCATGAACTGTAATGGGATCAATCCTATTATCTGCCTCAGTTCTGGAGGCAATGATGTAGGCAAGCGTAGAAGAGAGGATTTAGTTAGAAGGTATAGGACAGCAATAGACATAATTAGGAAGAAGGGGGAGGCCCCCTGTTATATGTAGCATTTTGCCAAGAACGGGTGTTGGAAATGAATGGTTGCCCAGAGTAATTGGTATAAATTGCTGGCTGGACAAACACTGTAAGGATAATGCAGTACCATTCATTTGCAACTGGGACCACTTCTATGGCCGAAATGACATGTATGCCAGGGATGGGGTTCACTTATCCAGGGCAGGTGTGGATTTTCTTGCTAGCTCAGTTGAGGGTGTTGTTAGGACTTTAAACTAGGATTAGTTTGAGGTATGGGTTTAGAAATGGAAAATACTGAGTGTCGAAATATAGATTTAGGCTTTAATATAAAAAATCTTAACAATAAAAAGGACAGTAATAGGTATAGTGGAAAAACAGAAAGGAGGGGGAAGGGTAAAGAGAAAGGAGGGTCTTTAAAAGTGTATTATACAAATAGTCGTAGTGCTAGGAATAAGATGGACGATTTGAGATTAGTTGCAAGTGCAGGTAACATTGATGTATTTGCCATAACTGAGACGTGGTTCAATATGAAAAATAGGGACATGCCTGCTGAATGTCATATACATGGTTTTAAATTGTTCCAATTAGACAGAAGTTTCGGGAAGGGGGGTGGGGTGGCACTGTATGTCCGAGATCGCTTGAACTGTTGCATAAAAACGGGAATAAAGTCTGAAATAACACATACAGAGTCTGTTTGGACAGAATTGTCAGAGGGGAATGAAAAATTTATTTTAGGTGTGATATACCGTCCCCCAAACTTAGATAGGGACCAAGGGAGACTACTATGGGAGGAAATTGTTAAGGCCACAATGCACGATAATGTAGTTATTCTAGGAAACTTCAACTTTAGTCAGATTGATTGGAATTTCTTGACTGGGAATTTAGAATCCAACGACTTCTTAGAAGTAGTTCAAGAGTGTTTTTTGAAGCACTTTGTGACAGAACCTACAAGGGGAAATAACCTGCTTGACTTGGTTCTGGCAAACAAGGAAACCCTTGTTAATAATTTAGAAATTACAGAGGAACTCGGCGCAAGCGACCACAAATCAATTACCTTTAGCATTGAATGGAAGTATTATAGTAGGGATAACTCAGTAAAGGTCCCAAATTTTCGCTTAGCAGATTACAATGGACTTAGAGAACACTTATCATCTGTGGACTGGGGTAATGAAGAGAGCTATCAATATGACAGTTTTCTGAACACTATACATGCTGCCCAAAGAACATTTATCCCATATAAAGAAATTAGATCGAATTGAAATGACCCAAAATTGATAAATAATAGGCACAAATATCTTTTAGGGCAGAAGAAAGGAATTTATTGGCGCATAAAAAGAGGTGAGGGTCATCTTATAAATCAGTATACTGATATTAAGAGGAACGTTAAAAAGGGGATAAGAAAAGCTAAACGGGACTACGAAATTAAAGTTGCTAGGGATTTAAAAACTAACCCAAAAAGTTTTTTTCCAGGTTTATAGAACAAAAGTTGGGGATAAGATAGGTCCCCTTAAAAATAATTATGGGTATCTTACTGACAAAGAGAATTAAATGTGCTCTATTTTTAATAATTATTTTCTCTCGGTTTTCACTCAGGAAGACACTAATAATATCCCAATAATTAGTTTTTTTAGTGGGCCTGAAGAAGATAAATTATGTAGTATCACAGTCACTAGCGAAATGGTTATCAAACAGATAGACCGTTTGAAGCAAAATAAATCGCCCAGTCCTGATGAGCTTTTTTCAATGGTTCTTAAGGAATGCAAAATGGAACTCTGTGAACCCTTAACTAACATTTTTAATTTATCTCTTCAAACAGGTGTAGTGTCTGATACGTAGAAGATGGCTAATGTAATTCCTATTTTTAAAGCAGGGGACAAGTCGTTACCGTGGAAATAAATGGTATAAAATACCGACACAATGGAAAAATAAACACATAAGCAGTATAATGTGATCCTTTATTGACAACGTTTCGCCCACGCAGTGGGCTTTATCGAGTCACAGACAGATCTACCTGGAAAATGAGCAACATGGAGATATATAGGGTACAGTCAGGTGGAGAATGCTGGGTCAGGTGGAGAAAGCTGCATGTGACAGTCTTAAAAGTAGTGTGATAGTTAATAACATTGTGTGACTTAAAGGACCTGCAGTGTACCATTCTTGAGTTCTAGGTGGGATAGCGTTGACGAAGTTTCTTGGCAATAGGTTCAGCTATGTTGTAGAAGCCGTTGTTCTGGTTGAAGTTGTTGGACATACAGATGAGTGATGATTCTAGGATTCTTCGGTATTGCGTGTTGTCTTCTCTGCGATGAGTCTTGCGTTTCTGTAGTTGATTAAATGGTTGTGTAAATTTCGGTGTTGAACACAGGCATTTCTTGAGTCGTCAGATCTGCCTGCGTACTGGTGTTCTGAAATGCGTGTTTGTAGGTCTCTGGATGTTTCGCCAACGTATAATTTGCTGCAGCCATTACAAGGGATTGTGTATACCGCTGCCGTGGATTGAAGCTTTTCCTGTCTGTTACTGGTAATGTCCTTGATGGTGGTGGATGTGGAGGTGGATACTCGGAATGAGGTCTTAGAAAAAATGTTGGAAACTTGTTTGGAAATGGAGTTGGTGGGAAGGACTATGTATCTCTTCTCAGCAGTGTCTTCTCTGGGTGTGTTGAAGATGTTTAATGCCCGTCGTCTGCAGTCTCTAATGAAGTGACGAGGATAGTGAAGTTTGGAAAAAACTTGTTCAATGAGGGAGCATTCTTCTTCAAGGAACTCACTGCTGCAGATTCTGAGTGCGCGCAGGAAAAAGCCTATAATTACACCACGTTTAATTTTGGTGTCGTGGTGAGAGTAGAAGTGGAGAATGTAGATGAATGGTTCAGAGAACCGACAAGTTGTTAAATTAGACACATATGCAACACTTGGGTATCTTTATTGAGGAAGCGTTTCGCCACACAGTGGCTTCATCAGTCCAATACAAAGAGACAAATGTTGAAGAATCCCTTTGTATCAAGATCCCAAGAAGTTGCTGTGATACAAAGGGATTCTTCAACATTTGTCCAAACCTTTGGACAAGGACTTACTTCGACTAGTGGATGATACCACTATGACCCCGCCTCCTCCTGCTTCATCTCACCTGTCTACAGTATATAAGAAGTAGATGAATGGTTCAGAGAACCGACAAGTTATAAATTAGACACATATGCAACACTTGGGTATCTTTATTGAGGAAACGTTTCGCCACACAGTGGCTTCATCAGTCCAATACAAAGTAGAAAGGTGTAAGGAGAGGAGGAGTTTGAGGTTATCAGTCAGATAAAGCAGGAGGAGGCGGGGTCATAGTAGTACCATCCACTATTCTAAGTAGGTCTTCGTCCAAAGGTTGGACAAGTGTAGAAGAATTCGTTTGTATCAAGATCCCAAGCTGTTGCTGTGTCAGACAGGATGTAGATGAATGGTTCAGAGAACCGACAAGTTATAAATTAGACACATATGCAACACTTACCCAAGTGTTGCATATGTGTCTAATTTAGTATATAAGAACTTCTATTTGCCTTATATTGTATTTACTTCAAGATTGATGGACTGAACACATCGACTCCAGGCCGAGGGACTGATTACCTCAAACTCCTCCTTTTATTACTACTTTCTTCTTTGTATTGGACTGATGAAGCCACTGTGTGGCGAAACGTTTCCTCAATAAAGATACCCAAGTGTTGCATATGTGTCTAATTTAACAGAAGTGGAGAAGATCGTGTTGATTGGTAGGTTTTCGATAGACTTTAAAACGAAGTTCATGGTCAGCTTTGCAGAGAAGAACATCAAGGAAAGGAAGAGTGTTGTCGACTTCTTCTTCTAGTGTAAACTGGATTGATGGCTCAACCTGGTTGACGACATTCTCATCATAACTCCCAGACGCTTCAACGTTCAAGCTCTCCAACACTAACTCAACCAGGTTGAGCCATCAATCCAGTTTACACTAGAAGAAGAAGTCGACAACACTCTTCCTTTCCTTGATGTTCTTCTCTGCAAAGCTGACCATGAACTTCGTTTTAAAGTCTATCGAAAACCTACCAATCAACACGATCTTCTCCACTTTTACTCTCACCACGACACCAAAATTAAACGTGGTGTAATTATAGGCTTTTTCCTGCGCGCACTCAGAATCTGCAGCAGTGAGTTCCTTGAAGAAGAATGCTCCTCATTGAACAAGTTTTTCAAAACTTCACTATCCTCGTCACTTCATTAGAGACTGCAGACGACGGGCATTAAACATCTTCAACACACCCAGAGAAGACACTGCTGAGAAGAGATACATAGTCCTTCCCACCAACTCCATTTCCAAACAAGTTTCCAACATTTTTCTAAGACCTCATTCCGAGTATCCACCTCCACATCCACCACCATCAAGGACATTACCAGTAACAGACAGGAAAAGCTTCAATCCACGGCAGGTATACACAATTCCTTGTAATGGCTGCAGCAAATTATACGTTGGCGAAACATCCAGAGACCTACAAACACGCATTTCAGAACACCAGTACGCAGGCAGATCTGACGACTCAAGAAATGCCTGTGTTCAACACCGAAATTTACACAACCATTTAATCAACTACAGAAACGCAAGACTCATCGCCAGAGAAGACAACACGCAATACCGAAGAATCCTAGAATCATCACTCATCTGTATGTCCAACAACTTCAACCAGAACAACGGCTTCTACAACATAGCTGAACCTATTGCCAAGAAACTTCTTCAACGCTATCCCACCTAGAACTCAAGAATGGTACACTGCAGGTCCTTTAAGTCACACAATGTTATTAACTATCACACTACTTTTAAGACTGTCACATGCAGCTTTCTCCACCTGACCCAGCATTCTCCACCTGACTGTACCCTATATATATCTCCATGTTGCTCATTTTCCAGGTAGATCTGTCTGTGACTAGATAAAGCCCACTGCGTGGGCGAAACGTTGTCAATAAAGGATCACATTATACTGCTTATGTGTTTATTTTTCCAAGTCGTTACCGTCAAAATACCGCCCAATAAGTCTAACCTCAATTGAAGGCAATTTACTAGAGTCAATTATAGCTGATAATATAAGAAGCCATCTCGATAGGCATAATTTGATTAATGATACTCAACATGGATTCACCAGGGGCCGTTCCTGCCTAACTAATTTATTAACTTTTTTCAGTAAGGCTTTTGGATGTGGAGGTAGATACTTGGAATGAGGTATCTACCTCCACATCTACCACCATCAAGGACATTACCAGTAACAGACAGGACAAGCTTCAATCCACTGTAGGCGTATACACAATCCCTTGTAATGACTGCAGCAAATTATACGTCGGCGAAACAACTTCAACCAGAACAACGGCTTCTACAACATAGCTGAACCTATTGCCAAGAAACTTCTTCATCGCTTTCCCACATAGAACTTAAGAATGGAACACTGCAGGAGGTCTACCCACATACTGTTGGTGTTGGTGGGATGGGTTTGACATGGACTTGCCAAGTATGGGCCAGTAGGCCTGTTGCAGTGTTCCTCATTTCTTATGTTCTTATACTTGTCAAATCTCTTTTTATGTTACCCAAGGTTTTAACTATCACAATACTTTGAAGGCTGTCACATGCAGCATTCTCCACCTGACTAAATCCTATAAATACTCATGTTTCTGTTATTCAGGTAGATCTGTTTGTGACTCGATAAAGCCCACTGCGTGGGCGAAACGTTGTCAATAAAGGATCACATTATACTGCTATGTGTTTATTTTTCCATTGTGTCGGTATTTTATACCATTTGTTTCCAGTCCTGAGTTTCTTGACGAGGAATGCACATACAGTCACCAAACCTTCACTGATTATACATTTTCCTTCCTTTTTCATCAAAGATTGCAAAAGAAGAGCTCTTCAGATCATTAATTATCCACGCACTAACACCATTCCAAACAAAGTTATAATTCTTCCCAACAGCCAGGTTGCATCGAACATTTCTAAAGTACTTGCTAAAGCTAACACCAGAGTCGCCATCGCTTCCAGCACTTCTATAAAAGATCTAACCAGGACAAAATCCAAGCACAATGAACCAATCAATGCAGGGGTTTACACTATACCCTGTGGACGCTGCGACAGGATTTATGTAATAAATTAGACACATATGCAACACTTGGGTATCTTTATTGAGGAAACGTTTCGCCACACAGTGGCTTCATCAGTCCAATACAAAGTAGAAAGGTGTAAGGAGAGGAGGAGTTTGAGGTAATCAGTCCCTCGGTCTGGAGTCGAGGGTGTTCAGTCCATCAATTTTGTAGGAAGTACAGCACAAGGCCGTAGAGGTGGCTTATATGCTGTAGTCAGGTGAGGCGAAGCAGGAGGAGGCGGGGTCATAGTGGTACCATCCACTAGTCGAAGTATGTCTTCGTCCAAAGGTTGGACAAGTGTTGAAGAATTCGTTTGTATCAAGAAGAAACACTTTCACCATCACTCCATCACTGTCCTGCCTGAGGGGCGCCGAAAATTCAGTTCAAAACTGCAAATATCTCCATCCCTACTCAGGTCAAGCTAACTGATTTTCTTGAATCCCTTCATAAATGTTACCTTGCTGACACTCCAACAGCACGTCAAGTCATAAAAAACACTTGCCTCCACTCGCTTCTGTCTAACACGCTCACGCACGCTTGTTGAATGTCTAAGCCCCTCAAACACAAAACCTGCTTTATCCCCTCTCTCAAACCTTTCCTAATACTACCCCTACCCCGCCTTCCCTCCACTACAGGTTTATATGCCCTCCAAGTCATTCTGTTTTATTCGAGCCTCTCTAAATGTCCGAACCACCTTTTACGGCAGGTTAAAACATAAATTGTGTGTAGGTGGAATTTGTGGATTTTGCTGTATTTTGTGTCATTCATTTTTAAGATACATTATTTGAATATCCCAAGTAAGAGAAAAGCAGAACATATCTGTGCCCAAGCACTGGAAATATCCTTCAGTGCTTTGCATAGACGTGTAGTGCTTAATATTGAAGCTTCGACTTTATATTTATCTACTTGCAATATGCAAGCGTTGTGCACTTAGATTCAAGATGAATTTTGTTGAGTTTCAGTACACTGTTACTGAGAGCGAGGGTATTCCCTCATAGTATCCAATGTGAGTATACTTATTTCAGATTTTTAATGATTATTCTGTATTGTTGGTCCAGTGCTGGACCAGTACTATTTATGTACAGGCTATTTCATTATGTAGGATTTTCATGATAATATCAATTTTACACCACTGAAATACCTCTTGATGTTCCAGAAAACTCCAAGTAGCCTGAAATTTTGTATTCTTATTGCACCTTTTTGTGGCTGCCATCAACAGGCTTCTGTTATCCTAGCAGTGATGACTATATAGTAAAGGTAAATGCAACAGGCAGGTAGCTAACTGGCAGAGACTGGTAGTTTGCGCACTGCTAGAGACTGTGGCAAGTAGCACAGTTCCCGACACTGTGAAAGTAGCAGTAGTGCACTTCCTGGGAATGTACCGTGTAACCAGAGTGTGCTGCTAGGGGGACACAGCACACTTCTAGTGACTGGCACGAAACAAACATCCAGAGACTAGTGCAAGGTTGTATACGTTTTATAATGGTAACAGACAGAACACTTTCAAATATTTTTCTCACGCAGCACACTTCCCCAGATTACAGCACGCAGCACACTTCCACAGATTTCAACAGGCGGCATTTTTTCACAGATTTCAGTAAGAAGCACTCTCTCACATATTACAGCAGGCAGCACACCTTGAACGATACTGACACTGGAGAATAATTTGGTATAAAAATGTCAGGAAACACAATTTCAGAGACTAGGATTAAGTATCTCACATATAGAGAATGTATGAAAGCAGTGTACTCTCTGAGACTGTGATATACAGCACATTTCAAGTTACTTCAGCACAAAACAAACTTCTTGAGACAATTATCTAAGTTACAGAGAAAGTAAAGAGCCAACTTCCACAGACTGTAATCCCACTTCCAAATACCGTGAGCCCACCTCTATAAAGTGTGAACGCTCGTCCAATGATGGTAAGCTCACTGCCATGAATTAGAGAGAGAGAGAGAGAGAGAGAGAGAGAGAGAGAGAGAGAGAGAGAGAGAGAGAGAGAGAGAGAGAGAGAGAGAGAGAGAGAGAGAGAGAGAGAGAGAGAGAGAGAGAGAGAGAGAGAGAGAGAGAGAGAGAGAGAGAGAGAGAGAGAGAGAGAGAGGAGTGTGAGAAAGAAGAGTGTGTATGTGTGTGTGTGTACTCACCTAGTTGTGGTTGCAGGGGTCGATTCATAGCTTCTGGCCCCGCCTCTTCGCTGGTCGCTACTAGGTTCACTCTCTCCCTGCTCCGTGAGCTTTATCGTATCTCTTCTTACAGCTGTGTATAGATATTCCCTTATTGAAATCTTTGCACTTTCTCTAATTTCTTGACGTGTTTGACCAGGTGTGAGTTCCATACTGGTGCTGCATAATCCAATATAGGCCTAACGTACACAGTGTACAGTGTCTTGAATAATCCCTTACTTAGATGTCGAATATGCCCATATGCTGCAGCAGTTAATTGGTTGATGTGCGCCTCAGATGTGCTTGGTATGATGCTCACCCTAAGATCCTTTACCCTGTGTGAGTTTTGCAGCCTTTGAACTCCTAGACTGTACTCTGTCTGTGGTCTTCTTTGTCCTTCCCCAAACTTCACGACTTTGCACTTGCTGGGGTTAAACTCCATAACCATTTTTTGGACCAGGCTTACAGCCTGTCCAGATCTCCTTCCAGGCTTACTTGACCCTTGTCCACTTATATTCTTCTCATTAGCTTCACACTGTCTGCAAACAGAGACACCTCTGACTATATCATTACTGTCATGTCATTCACTTATAAACAACAATGGACCTAGGATTGACCCTCGCGGAACCCCACGCGACATATGTACCCATTCTGAGACCTCGTCACGTACCAACACACCCTGTTTCCTTCATGTCAGGTATTCCCTGATCCATTGCAGTACCTTCTCTGTCACTCCTGCATATTCCACTAGCTTTTCAACCAGTTTCTTATGTGGTAATGTATCGAAAGCCTTCTTACAGTCCACGAAGATGCAGTCTACCCATCCCTCTCTCTCCTGTCTTATCGTAGAACTCCCTTAGGTTCGTAATGCAGGATTTTCCTTCCCTGAAGTCAAGTTGGTTGTCATGTATGAGCCCATTCCTTTCTAGGTACTCCACCACTCTAATACTGATAATCTTCTCCATAACTTTACATCCTATATTTGTCAGCGACACAAATCTGTAGTTTAGTGCTGCCTGTCTGTCTTCTGTTTTAAAAATTGGGACAACGTTTGCCTCAGGCAGTTGTCCTATTTGAATAGATTTATTGAAGATTATTGTAAGTGGAGAACATAGTGCATCCGCTCTCTTTGTCTGAGCCCACGGCCTTTGAGGTATCTAGTTCGCCTAACAGTTTCTTCACCTCCTCCTCGGATGTGTGCAGTGTGTCCAGCACTTGCTGGTGCACCCTACTACCTCGAGTTGCTAGAAGCCTCTCTGTCTCCACTGTGAATACCTTCCTGAATCTTGAGCTGAGTTCCCCACATACTTCCTGGTTACTCCCTGTGAGCTTCTCTACTTCCTTCCTCAGCCTGACTACCTTGACCTTGACTGATGTTTTCCTCCTGATGTGGTTGTATAACAACTTTGGGTCAGATATGACTTTTTATGCTGTCATTCTCGTATTGCCTCTGGTCCTCTCTCTTTATCCATGCAGATTCATCCCTAACTCTTCGGATAAACTCCCTGTTTTTCTGAGTCCTTTGCCTACTGTATTTTTTCCACACTCTATCACACTTGGCTTTGGCCTCTCCACACCTCATGGGCTTACTATATTCTTCCATAAGTTTCTGCTGACCTTTGGTATGAACCTCTCCTCTGCCTCCCTGCACTTTGAGGTCATGTGTTCCATCATTTCGTTTACTGTCTTTCCCTCTAGTTCTCTTACCCACTGCATCTCATTCAGGAATTGCCTCATATATATGTAGCTTCCCCGGCCTTCTCCTGCTTCACTCTTTATTGTTAACTCTATTGTGCATTCGAAACTCAGGACCACGTGATTGCTAGCGCCGAGGGGCGTTTCGTGTGTGATTTCCCCTGTGTCTAAACTGCTGAAGGTGAATACAAGGTCCAGCCTTGCTGGTTCATCGTCTCCTCATTCTCTGGTTGTGTCCCTAACATGTTGGTACATGAAGCTTTCCAACACCACTTTTAGAATCTTGGAACTCCATGCCTCTGGTCCCCAATGTGGTTTCAGATTTTCCCAGTCTGTCTCCTTGTGGTTGAAATCCTGCATGATGCGTAGCTTTGCTTTGCTTATGTTGGCCCTTCTGGCCACCTCGGCTAGTGTGGCCACCATCATTTTGTTACTTTCGTCATATCTTGTCTTGGTCTTCTGCTGTGTGTGTGTGTGTGTGTGTGTGTGTTTGTGCGCCGGTCATATTCAACTCTTGAGAATGACCTCTTTCCACTACTAGGTCCCTCCCTCCTGTCATTCCATCTTCGACTTCTGTATCTCTCTCCTGGCTCCTATATACACGTTTTCGTCCTCATGTTTCTAGCTTCCGAT